>PVIR01009317.1:0-53583 GCA_004026965.1 Petromus typicus | reverse complement strand
GTGTGGAGACCCACACCCAGCAGCAACCAATTCCACATACCACAGTGCCGGGCGTGGTGGCTCACGCCTGTAATCCCAGCACTCGGGAGGCAGAGGCAGGAGGATTGTGATGTGAGTTGGAGGCTGAGCTGAGGGCCAGCCTGAACCACGAAGCGAGACCCTGTCTCCAAAAACCAAAAAAAAAAAAAAAAAAAAAAAAGAAGAATCATTCTGTCCCCCAGCTTCCGGAAGGAACCAGCTGTGCGGCTTTGGGACAGTCACTGCACCTACTGAGCCTCAGTTTCTCGTTGGACAAACTGAAGGCAGCAGCCTGAATCTTCAGGTCCTTCCAGGAGAGTGGCTCTGTGATTCCGGCCCAGGGGAAGGAAGCCAGGGTCCTGCTGTCCCTCTGTCCTGCTTCCCTCGTGGAACACACTCGCTAGGCCACCGTGGTCTCAGATTGGGAGGGCCAGACCCTCTGGGCTGAGGTGAAGCTGTGGCGCTTGCTCTCCCCCACCCCCAGACTGCAGCTCTGGCTCCGTCAGTTAAGACAAGACTTCAGAAGGCTGCGCCTCAAGCTGAGCCCAGCTCTCCGTGTGGTTTATTCCCCTTTGCTGTTCTAATTCTCCTGCCTGCAGATGTTTGCTGCTTTAAGAACTTGATTGGATTTAAAGAGCTGGAATCTCTAATTCTGCCGTAAAGTGAAACGGCCAAACCTGTTGCCCTGCTGCCGATGAGGAGGAGCTGAATTACTTGTTCGTAGTGAAATACACATTCTTCCCACAACTGCTCATCGAGGGCTTGGGACAGAAGGGCTTGGCTTGGTTTGGGGATCTGTTCTGTTCTTCTAAGCTGGAGCTATCTCATTGGGATCAAATTCCCAGTCTGACTTCCTGTCCTCTGTTGCCTTCACCTCCCATCCCAGGGGCCCGGGGCTACACGTAGGAACAGACGGGCAGGACAGTCTGGGTTCAGCCTGCGTGCCCAGGTTTTGCCAGTGGTCATACAGAGCAAGGGTTTTCACATCTGAGCGAGGTGCCCGAGGTGTGCAGAGCACTGGGCAGTGCCACTGATGCTGACTGTACTTTCAGACATCAGTGCCCAGGCACCTTTCAGGGTGGCCACACGATGACCTCTGCAGGAGAGACCAAGGCACGAGGGAGGACAGGACAGCGTGGACGCCACACCTGTACTTCCGGCTGGCTCTCTAGCGCCTTCGAGCAAGGACTTGGCATCCTGGGGTTACTGCTCAGTTTCTGCCCTGTAAATCAACATTGAGAGCAATGGTACACACTGTGGCGGGAGGCGAGAAAGTCATTCGAGAGCTTGCCAAATCACAAACATACAGGAGACACATTGAAGCCTGGTGAATGCACAAATCCTGGCATCATCCTCCCCGAGCCTCAGACTGCAAGCCTCACGCTCCCCAGACAAAGTCCGTGGCTGTCACATGCTCTGTGGGACCTCTGTCCAGTCAGCTGGCCCAGCCCCATGGTCAGAGGCCAGTAACACCATCAGCGGCACACCGGCCCTGAACCAGGGGCCACGTAGTCCAAGAGGAAAACACCACTGAAAAGATGGACCCAGCTGCAGTGATGAGCCCTGCCACAAGCCTGCCAGGTCATCTGCTGATGCAGAACTCTTTCTGTTCCGCTCTTGCCCCGGTTCCCTGCTCTCACAACTGTGACAGTCCCCTGACATTTGCTCTCAGACTACCCCGTGTCTACTGATAGCTACCATGGCTTCCGAAACACATAATAACTGCCTGATACCAGGGTTATCTCATTCTCGTCAGCCCACCACACTGGCCACTCCGTAGTCTCGGGACCAGAAGAGGGTTAGAAGGAGCCAAGGGCGTGGCCAGACCTGTTCTCTAGCAAGGCACTCTCTGGGAGTGGACATGGCCACAGCTCAGTGCGGGGAGCAGCCAACTCACATCTCCTTCTCCTGGTGCAGCCTGCAGGCCTCTTCCTGCAGGCTCCCCAGCTGCTGCTGTGCGTCCTGCAGCTCCCGAGAGACCCGCTCCAGCTCCTGGGCTAGCTCCTGGTTCGTGAGCTTCAACTTGGTGTTCTCAGACTTGGCCTCATGCTTGTCCTCATGCAGGGCTGAGCACTGGCCTTCCAGCTGGAAAGCAGAGGGAGAGGGGAGTGAGGAGCAACCACCGGGGAGGCCGGCCGGCCTCCTGCTCTTCCTAGGCAAGCACAGGGCTGCCACTGCCCTCCAGCGGGAGCCAGCACCATCCTGCTCCCGCCTGACACCCAGACATCCACAGGCAGGAGGAAACCATTCGAGCTCATCTCCTCCCTCTTCTTCTCTGCCCGGGAACCCAATGAACAGGCGGGTGTGGCCCATTCCACGGGACCATGGGCTCCATGCCCAGAGCCACAAGCAAACAAAAGCACTCTTAGCAAAGGGAACCCACCACCCACCTGCATCTCTCTTCCCGAAGTCGGGTGGTCTTGGATCTACCCCTACTTTTTTTTGTCCTCTGAGCCCATTTTTCCTTGATGGGGATGGAGAAGAGTACATGGATGGCACTCTCTATGAAGCCGTCTTCCCAGCTATGGATGCTGAGAGCAGCTTAATTTATTCCCTCACCTCTGCTCAGCTAAATAAGCCCACTTTCTTTAATCATATGAACAGAAAAAAGATCTGTGCAAGGCAACCTGAAGCCCTGTAAATTCTTCAGGGATAACTAAAGCTGCTCAAATGAGCCCGGCACATTTCCTCACGTCCCCAACACCGATAGCTTCCGCTTTTTCCTGGGATGATTCTTTGCAAAGCTTCCAGTTCTCTCACCACACCGAGGCAAATGGCTTATAACAAACTTCACCTAACGAACATGAGGGAAGGAGAAGGAGCAACCAGGCTCCATGTGGCTCTCGAGAGGCTCCCGCATCATCAGGCAAATGTGCGGTAATTAAACTGAGTGGCAATCATTCAGGTGAGGGGCAAATCTAATCACGAAGGGTGGAGTGCACAACAGTGAGGAGGCAAGAGGCAGGGAGCAGGCGTGGACTGCGCAGGAAGGCGGCTGCAGACCCTACAGCAGACATCGCCTTGCTGCAGAGAGAACTGGCAGCAGCAGCAGACGGTCCCCAGCCTCAGCTGAGGTCTCTTCAAGCTTATTTTAATGTACTGCTAAAAACAGATCTCTCTGCCCAAGGGAGCAGAGCCTGCCGTGCGTGCTCACCCAGGCCTCTGGAGGCCCAGGTGTCTGAGAAAGGGGTGTGGGGCCTGCACCAACTCTGGGGTTATGGGGACCAGCACAGGGCAGCCCCACAAACCTTGTTCAGGTCTGGGGCAGACAGAGGAGGGATGTGCTGGCCTTTGAGAATCGTCTCCTGCTGGACGTACCCCTGACCCTCCTGGAGGGAGGCACTTGTCTACAGCCTCCCTTCAAATGCCGGTGACTCCACAGCTCCTCGTGCCTCTGAGTCTCCCTCCATCTTGTCCAGGCTCCGTACGGGCATCCCCTGGCCCCTGGGTGGAGTATGGAAACGTGGTGCCTTTCCCAAGTCAAATACCTGGCGATGGAGAAGCTGTCTGTCCTGGTACCACAGGTGACTAGACACTACCTTGTAGAGCTCCGTGGCTCTGCTTAGAGTAAATAAACAGCTCTGTGAGTGGCAGCGGGAGTGCAGTGAGAGAAAGAGCTGGCTGAGGATGGCGAGGAGGCCTACCCTTTTCTGCTTCTGGTGGAGTCGCTCCAGCTCCTGCTCCTTAGCAGACAACTTCTTCTCCAGCTCCTGACTTTGGGCCTGGAACCTCGCCGTGTCCTGCGAGGCCAGAGGGTGCTCGTCAGCAGGCGCCAGCACTCTGCTTCAAGGCCCTTCCCTCTGCACTCCAGGCTCTGGCAACCACCTGTGAGGCCCACGGGTGTGGCACGAGGTGGCATCTCACTGCTCCACCCAGCAAGCCTGTCCCACCTCTGGAACCTGCCCTGGGAGCACCACCAGAGAGACAGCTGAGAGCAGAGTGGAGTGCACAGCGCTGAGAACGGCGGTCTCTGCCAAGTCTAGATGAGGGTGGAGGAGAAGCAGATGACCTCTGGCTCCCCTTCTAACTCACAAGCTCTGCTCCCTGCCGAATGTCGGGCCCCCGGAGCCACCCTCAGCGGCTTTGGTGGGGAGCGCAACTCACAATCCCACACACAGACGCCCCTCTGAGTCCATGACTGTTCACAACTCCCTTTTCCTGCCCTTGTCCGGACCCCGCTGAGGCCCTGAGGCCCACGGGAGCCGGTGGGCAGGGCTATAAGCCAGGGAAGAGCCAGAGCAGCGTCAAGAACACGGGCTCCAGACCCTGCATCGTCCAGCTGAGTTACTTCCGAGTCCTTCACGAACCAGAAACGCGGACCCTCAGGCTGGGGTGTGGCTTAGGGTGCAGAACTCGCCGGCACAGGCAGGGCCTTTGGTTCCATCCTCAGCACCCCAAAAGAAAAAACACAAAAATACTCAAGTCCCTGCAGCCCTTCATGTGCCAGAAGGTAGAACAGAGGTGCAAATACAAGGAAGAAAAGAAACTTTAGCTCTCCTGTTTCCCTCTGCCAGAGTGCTCTGGGGTCGCCATGACAGGAAAAGACCCCTTGCCAAGAAGGATGGGGGCTCTGGGTAGAAGGCTGGATGGCGGCCAGCGGCAGCAGCCAAGTGTCAGCACACCCCTGTTCTAGGTTCCCAGCCTCTGCGCACCGGCGAGGTCTCTCGGGGCCTGTCTAGATGGCCCCTGGGGCCTGCGGGTTGTGGGGATCATCAGCCTGTGCCCACCCTCATTTTAACCAAGTGATGGCACAGATGGTATCTGATCAAGCCGCTCCCACTTCCGCTGCTGTTCCTGGAGAATTGCGCCAGGAGACCTGCCGTGCTTCCCTTGGCCACTTCTCACAGAGCATCCCACAGACCGTGTTGGGACAGCAAGTGGCCCAGGCCCCCCCCATGGCCTCTGCCTTCTCACCAAAGGCCACACAGTGTGTCACCTTCCACTCAGGGCTGGCACGGGACAGGACACCTGCTGGGATTCCAGGGTGTCCAGGGCCAAGCGCCTCCATCACGGTCAAACACACTGCTATGGGTAGAACTGGGGTCACCGTGATCCGAGGATCCAGCCTTTTCCCTGATGTTATGAACCAAACACACCTCCCCAGCTCTGGCCAGGTACAATGACACTGGTGAAGGTGCCAACGCTCCCAGGCTCACGTCACGTGTGCGCCTGAGCACTGAGCTCTGAGCAGTTGGTGTGAAGACAGGAGGAAGAGGAATCCGAAGGGGACAGCTGAGGAGCATGACGTCATAGCCGGTCTGGACCCAGGGCTCCTAACCACCCCGGAATGTCTCCCCTGACCTCCACCCCCTCCACACCTCTGTGCCCCACCTGCCTTTCGCTCCTAAAAGCTTTTCCCGTGGGAGAGGGGCAAAATTCCCCCAAATGCTCCCTCCTGTACGGTGCGTGTTTGGCATGAGTGGGGGCCTCCCGTCCTAGGGTAGGGCGGCTGCTGTGAGAAACTGCCATAGCTCTGCTGCAGTCTGCAGTGTGAGCTCAGCCTGCTGTGAGCACATTCCGCTGCGCGGACGCTCCGGCAGCCAGAGGGACTTGAAGCCCCCAAGCAGCACACGGGTGGTCTTGGAATGCTGACGAGCTCCAGGAGCCCTGGCTGGAGAACATGGCTGGATTTTTCCATTCCTTCTCTGTTTGAAGGACATACGTAGTACTAAATGTGGCTGCGCTGTGGATAATCCAAAGCAGCATATGATTAACATTTGGTTCCAGGGAAGGGCTGGGACCACACCTAGGTTTAGTGTAAGAGGCAGGGAGGCTGCAGGTCAAGCTCAAAAGCTTTTCTGCTAGGAACTCACCATGCAAATAGTACACGAAAGGATAGTAGAGACTCCTGTAGTTTTTAAAAATGATGTGTTAAAAAAAAAAAGGGCTTGCTAAACATAGTAGAAGAGAAAATTTCACCAGTTCCGACCTGGAGACAAACGGTAGGACTGGGAAGGGGGCCGAGTGTGTGCCAGACTAGAAACGAGGGACAAGGGATGTGAGCACCACACTCTCTCCCACGGTGTGTGGGCATGGCAGAGTTTGCTTTTCTCAGGGATAACATTTGCCAGGCCTCTGAGCGAAGAGGTGGCCAGCTGGGCTGAACGACTGGCCCCTCGGGGGTGCTGGGCCTGGCGTGAAATGGGGCCGACTCAGATCATGGTCAGACCCAACTTCTAGGTCACTTTACTGATAAAGCATTACTGCATCCGTCTGTCCATGCATCCATCCACCTGTGCATTCATTAGCTGACTGAACAAATCTTTTTGAACCCTTGCTCTGTCCCTGGCATGGTCTAGGAGCTGAGGATACATCAGTAATTAAAAGACAGAGATCCCTGCTTTTACAGAGCTTATATGTTAGTAGGAGGTGGCAACCAAGAGTCAATAAAAATAAACAAGTATGTCATATGTCACATTCAAGGTGACAAATGCCACGAAAGAAATAAAGAAGCAGAGAAAGAATCAATGGTGCCCGGTGGTGGCCTGTGGCCTCAGCTCTGGGGGAGGTGGCCCGAGCAGCAGTGCCAGCCCAGGCAGGCCTTCCATCATGCCCAGGGACACTCACCTTCAGGAGAAACTGCTCCCTCTCGCTTTTGAGTTGCTGCTCCATCTCCTCATAGAGATGCCGGATTTCTTCATCATAAGCAGCAATTTTCCTGTAGAAATGGCAAAAGGAGGGTGTGAGGGTTGGCACAGACCCCGCTCTCCAGTGTGGCTCAGGCTGTGATGGTGCCACTTAGGCCAAGGCTGCAGCATCCGCCCCCTGCACGGCTGGCCCGGCAGGGATGCAGCACCCAGAGGCCCTGCTGCACAGCGCTCCTGCAGGCACTCCTCACCCATCACCCACCATGCCAGGGATCCTCACGGCCCGAGGGGAACCGCTCTGGACACCTCTCCCTTGCTCTGCACTGTCTCTTCCCCAAGCCTCTGCCTCTGCCAAGCTCACGCCCAGAACCCGTTCCTGTATTCGCAGACAGCCCGGAGTCGCTTTGGTGGGCTTCTCTGCTGTTCAGCATCTTAGTTCATCTCACTCTGGCGTGGAAGCAGCCTGCATCTGTCCTGTCAGTGCCGCTGACACTGCTGTGACCTGCTGTGGCTGCTGTGAGCTTGTGTATCCAGTTTCTCATCCGAGTCAGGAAATTCCATGATGACGGTAACGACTTCTGCACCCTGGACTAGAGAGGTGTGCAGATCTTCCTCGGGATGACCACTTCTGCTCCTTTCTCTCCCAACTAGTGGAGTCTCCTTCTAATGCTCCTCCAAAGTCAAACAGGAGGACCTGGGCATACATCTGACTTGAAGCTGGATGTGATCAGACAGTGTATCGCCAGTGCCGAACGACGTGTCTGACCACGCAGTGGGAGACCCTCTCCGTCCTCCATCCCGGGCTGCTCTCTGTCCTGCTAGGAGAGCTCCAGGCCTTTGAACAGGCTGCGGCTGCTCCAGCTCTCCAGCTCCCCACGCCCACTGGAGCGCGTAGCCCGCCATTCTGAACCCTGAGCAGGAAGCCACTCTGCCTGTAGTTCCGGAGGAATGGCCCAGCTCTCGGCTCTCAGAGCCACCGAGGAGAGTTCTGAACAGAGCATAAAGGGTGAGACAATAGTTACTCTCCTGAGCCTCCATCAGTTACCCTTCCTCTCATGGCCCCCGGGGCTCAGCCCAGGGCTGGACCTGCTGGCTGTCCGGGCTTTGCCTGGCCCGGCTGCAGTCCCCTCCTCACTTGTCCCTGTGGTGAATGGCTGCACGATGGGCACAGACTCAGCAGTGAACCTGGAGCCATCCCACTGGCCTCTTTCCACCTCCACAGAGACCACAGTTTGGACCTGCGCAGGAGGGGACAACACCTGAAGGTCGGCGTTAGCGCAGCGCAGCTCTAGTCTCTGAGTCCCACTGCGAGCTGTGCCCTTGAGAAGCCTGGTTTTCAGCAACTGCATGGCACTGGCTCAGGTGTGGCCAGCAGGTGACAGTTCTCCAGCACAACCCCCGCCGAGGGCCTGTCTTTAGGATGGTGTTTTGGTCCCTGGTGGAATAAGCATCTTGGCCAGAAGTACAACAGATATTTGAGACTATCACTTTAGCTCTCAGCTAGGGCTTAAAGTTAAAGGGCAGTCTGGGAGGGAGAGTCAGAGGAAATGGCCCGCGCTGGTCAACAGGAACACCTCACGGCAGAACTAGATGCAGCTTTTCAGAAAAGAGGACGGTTGCCTCTTGGTCCCTGGAATTATGTTCCTGGGTTTGAAAAACTCAGATGCTAGGGAGCAAATAGTATTAAGGAAAACTTTAGATAGTGATTCCAACTACACAGATACTAATTCAGATCTAATGGAGTGAGCTAAGAGCAACTTAAAAATTGATTTGGCTCTGCTAAAGCATATTAATTAAAGTCATTCAAGTAAGCTATTTACATTTATGCCTAATAAACAGACAGGACACTACTTTTATGACATCATTAAATGTATAATATTAATTTTGCTCTCAGTTTTACTTGATTAAATTAATACTGTTTTTCATGTTTACACGCCAGTCTGCTCCTCCTGAATTAAGTTACTTTACAAACCATTTTAAAGACAGTTCGAAAGAAGGCAGACAGAGCCTCTGAGCAGTGCCTTCAGCGAGTCCTGGCTCCCAAAGCTCAGATGGATCTAAAGGAGCCCTGGGACTTCCGCGGGGATCAGTGATCCTGGACCAGCCAATCTCATTCGTACAGCCCATCCTTCGGAAGCACGGGCCTCATGGGAGTCTCCAGGCCTGAACAGCACCTGGCGAGCCTGGTCAAAGGCACCAGTCCTGGGACTTCACCAAGCCAGCTCAGGCTTAGAAGACTCCTGTTCAGACCCCTGATCCCAGAACCAGCTCTTCCACCAAGGCGTCCTTGGGGAAGTACCCTGACCTCCTCCCATTGGGGCCCTGCTTGCCCTGTGTGTGCCCCCAGCAGTGTCAGGACGAGCAGATGGGAGGGCCCCGTGCCAAGTGCTCAGGACCTCTTGCCTCAAGTCAGCGTGGGGCTGTTCATTCCTGCAGTGATGTCCGTGCGCTGTGGAGGGCACTGCTCTCTAAGAGGAGGAAGGTCTTAGTTTGAAGGATGAGAGGGTGCCATTGCTAAGGCTCGGAGGTGATCAGAAGATGAAGACAAAGCTTTGTCAATGTAAGTGCCTGTGGGAGTGATCCATTAGCAATGCGGCCGTGTGAGCAGCAGCAGCAGAGCAGAGGTCTGCAGGGAACTCTGTGCTGGGGGGTAGAGCTGGGAGTGAGCGGCATCCAAGCTCTGCGCAGGCAGCACGCACACCCCAGCCTGGCACACCATATTCTGCCTTTACAGGAAACCGCCCACCCACCTTCCGCACATCGTGTACGTCTGTGTCACCACCATTTCTAAAACCATTCACGTGCCTAATGGACACAACAGACTCTGAGTCTCGGCCATGAGGGGACCCTGGCTGAAATCTGACGTGTGACGCCTCCATTTGACCACTCACATTTAATTTAATTTCCAATAGTCCTGAGCTCTTTGGGTTCATCTGGGTTGGGACCGTCTCCACCGGACGAGCAATGTTCAGGCCCATTGTCACCCACAGGCCCTGAGCTCAACATGCCAATGAACAGCCGTAACAACTCTGTGTACCAAGCTCAGAAGCTCAGGGATCCCAGGAGGAACCCTGGATTCCAGGAGAACTGAAGGGGTCGGGGCTGGAAGATTTGTTGACTCATCTGCCTCCTTTTTCTAAGAATATGATCATTGCTACGATATCTGCATCTATCACCTAACAAAGTAGGCCGGAACATCCCCTCTGGTGACGGGGAACTTGCTGTCTCTGAGCAGCACCTTCATACTGGAATATTTTGACTCACAGAAACCTGTCTTCCAATAATCTTGCCCCTTGCTTGCCTAAAAGCTCTTCAAATATTTGAGAATAGCAACAAGTTCAAGACGTTGCCTCAAGTTCAGGCCAAGTGCTTCCGCTTCATCCAGCTGTATCCCGGGCCGATTTTACTCGCCTATTTTGAGTCCGTAGGGTTTCCCTCACTCCTCTCTGACGGCTCTTGCTACCCTCCCAGGTGGGAGCTCTGAGCCCACTGGAGCTGACCTGAGCTGCCGCCCTTCCCGTGCCAGGTGCTTCGGATCCATTTGCCAGCCCAGGCTCACACTGAGTTTCCTGGCAGCCGCACTTGCTGAGGGGTGGGAACACATTTGTTAAACAAAACCTCTGCATCCTATTTCTGACATCACTCTTGTTTGAAAGACTGTGCTGCCCAGCCTCCCCTTTCCCTCCTGTCCTCCACTGTCGGCGCTTTGCGCACAGAACTCTCTAGGGTCACCTGTCAGGGCTCACATTTGCGAGTGCCAATCTGTCTTTCCAGTTTGCCACTCTGGACACTGACCCCACTGGGCCACCCAGTGTATAAAATGACCTCCTAGGTTTTACTGGTATCTTAAAGTGTAACACACATGCAGAATTCAAGGTAAATAATCTAAGTGTTGGTTTTTATAATTGATCTGAGGGTTGTTTAGAAGAGTATTGTTAAATATAAAAATCACTGGTCTCAGTTTTATTGCATTATAGCCAGGGAATAAACTGGTAAGGTATTTGTGTTTGGAATCTATTACTCTTTGGTCTGTATCAGTTTTTCTAACTTGCACAAGAAGAATGCATACTTTATTTGTGATGCATACACTTCTGCACTCATTTCTTAAGTTAGATGGTTTAAAATGCTTTATATCACCATGCTGTCTTGCCTGACTAATGTTAGTGTCATCTAAAAGTCTTGTTTTTAAGTTTTTTCCCAAATGATTCTGCCTATGTATGTTTCTGCTATATGGTTTGATGTGTAAAAATTTATACATATTGGATCCTTTTTATGGATAGAATTTTATTTCTATATAATATTCCTCTTTATCTTCCTTATTGACATCACTGGTAGAAATGTTGTGCAAGACAGGACAGCAAAGCGTAATAGAGCTTTCTAACCTATTAATTAATAGTACGTGGACATGACTCTTCAATTTGTGTTCTTGCCATTCTTAAAGCGCTCCTTCCAGCTCCCAGCCTCTGGGAGGGTCTATTTAACTGCCTGTTTCTGTGTGACCAGAGCCTCGTCGTTTTGATTTACTGTACAGGAAGGAGAAATAGACCAGAGAGAAGGAAGGGAGGACACCCAAGTCCTTAGTGAGCGAGGAGGACGAAGGCGTGGAAACCTGGCGAATAAGGAGCGTGAGTGCCAGGGGCTGGGATGGGTGGAGCCCAGTGGCTCAGCCCACAGGACGTCGTGTGGAGGACGCACACGCCCCCCCCGACTTGAGACAGGGCGATTGAGCTCACACTCTGGGTCACACAATCCCGACTTAGACTGTGCTCTCTGCACAGCAGAAACCTAACATCTAAGAGCAAGGCATGGCCAAGCGGGAGGAGCAGACAAGGCCAGGCGCTCGCCAGCAGAGCCCCGGCACGCTCTGGGTGCAGGATGACAGTGACTGTGACCTGCAAGCCCCACCGGCAGGGAGGACAGGCCGCTGGGTGACTCGAAGGAAGATTTTCAACAGGGGAGGGGAAGGAGAGACTGTCGCGCACTGACGGTGCCGCAGGGCAGGGACAGGCCAGAAACCCTGGGTCCCGCTGACACCAGGCAAAAGCTCGAGAGGCAATGAGCTCAGGACAAGACGTCCACAGGACGCCTGGCTCTGGCAGCTGTTCCTGTTCCCCGCCTGCACGATGTATGTGCATGTGTGTGTGCACACGTGTGCGTATGTACCCATGTGTGTTCACTTGTGTGTGTGCATATGTGCGTACGTGCCTGTGTGTGAGTGGTTAGGTACTGAGGGGCAGACGCTGGGAGCTGTGGCAAGGAGGCGAGGAAGTGGAGGGGAGCCGTGACTCCACTGTGCACCGGCATAGGTCGTCATTTACATACAAGGCTTTATATCACTGGCAGGAAACCAGGAGGTGAGATGCAGTTAGCAGTAACTCACCCGCCAGCCTCCACAGGGACCGGGAAAGTTAATTAACCTTCACAAAGTGCTCTGCACGCGGCCGAGAGCACAGAGTTTCTCCTCAGCACCGTGGCTCCCTGATGCAGCTGAGCCCAGGCCTCCCTGCCCCTGGCTCTCCAGAAACACCTTGTCCCACTCCCCCCCTCCTCGCCTGCACTTAGGAAAGAGAAAGCTGTGGGGTTTCAGGAGGTCTCAGGAGTGAGCCAGCTCATCTCCTAGATTCTGGGCCAGGATGTGCGCATAACCCAAGAAATAAACCCATCCTTCCTGTCCCTGGCAGCGCTGCCTCAGAGGCAGGAAGCGGCACTTCTCCGGCCTGCAGACACGGTCCAGGAGCTTGAGGCCTCGGCACCCTCAGAAGTGGCATGCTGGTGTCTGTCACTGCAGTGTCACGTGCGCCCCGCGGCTGGGCAGTGGTCAGATCTGTGTGTGTCCTGGTCTGCAGGGACCAGTGAAAGGCAGAGGTGATGGTGGGGGGCAGCCCCTCCTTCACATGCCTGGAGCTCAGAGAGCGGGAGCCAGGACGCAGAGCTTCGACCGCGAGTGGCTTCTCCTACACCAGCCAAGCCAAAATACAAAACAAGAGATGACAGGAAACCAGAGGACTTGGCAGAAACGGGAAGGGACCTGGGGTCAGGAGGGGAATGGAAGATGTGAGTCAAGGTGCACTGATCCTCAAAGGAGTGCAGCCGGCGTGTGTCACAGACCGCACTCCAGACCCCTTTGCTCTGCACACAAAGAAAATGAGGGTGAATGGGCAAAGCGGCTGTGTCCCTAAGGGCCAGAGAAGGGAGCTCTGGATTCTGCGGTCTCATGCCCAGGGCGGCACACCTTTCCAAGGTGCCCGGGCCCGCGGGGGGTCTCAATTCCAGCCGTCCAGCATGCACTGTGCACTGACTTTCTGCCGGGCGCCGAGGATGCGCAGTGCCCCGCCCATGCTCCGGGACCACATCGTGAAGGCCCCAGGCCCGAGCACCCTGCAGGAGGCAAACAGCGCCAGGACTGCGCTCTGGGAGAGCAGAGGCAGGCACCCAGGCTCGGCACTGCCCCCTGGCGTCTTCCTCGGGCTGCGGCCTGTGGGAAGGAAAACACCCTTCCTTCCCTCGGCCTGAGTCCGCCAGGCAGGAGGTGGCGGCTCGGCAATCCCTCCCCCTCTCCCTGCCACACGGGGGCGCACCTGCGGCGAGCGGGTACAGGACTGGGAGGGACACGTGAGGGTCTCTGGAAACTTCTGCAAAGGCTGTAAATCGCCAACTGGATTTTCAAAATGGATGGTTCCTTCCTAATTAGATTCTGCTGCCTTGTCTAAAATCAGCTTTGCTGTCTTCTCCCACCCGAGGGCGATGCATTCTTCCTGAGTCAGGCTGACAATTGTGCCGTGGTGTGCGTGGAGCACGTGCAGCCTCGCTCCTGTGGCTCACGGAGCTCCAGGCCGAGAGATGACCTGTGAGGTCCACCAAGCGTGTTCACTGAGAACTCGCCCAGGAGCAAGCGCGGAGCGCGGACCGGAGGCTCCTCCGTGGACCCTCTGCAGGCTGGTGCTTTTGGAAGACTCGGCTAGAACGGCCGCAGCTGCCCAGGCCAAGATGGCCACTCCTGGGCATCCTCCTTGGTCCTGAGACATTCGGATTCTCAGGGGGAGGGTCTGGTCTCCTCCTTCTACTTTAAAAACCCGGATAACTCCACAGCAAGCCAAGATTCCAAAGCCAAGCAGCTGCGGGCTTGCACGAGGTCCCCGCCAGGCCCACAGAATGCGAGCGACGCTGCCCTCTGGAGGCAGGGCCGAGCAGGCCGCCGCCCCTGCCCTCTGAATACTCTCCGGCGCCCTGTTTGGCTGGGCTGCCTGTCAGGTCTGGTCCTTTCTGGCCTGGTCACTCTCCCCGGGCCCAGGGGAACCAGACTGGACAGAAAGGGCTTGCAGTGTGGCTGGAGAGGGGCAAGTGAGGTGCCTAATGCAAACAGACACGGCAAGACCAGCTGGCACTGGCTCCAGGCAGGGCCTGGGATGTTGTGAAGCTTGCTAACGACAAGCAAGGACCTCTAGCAGCGGGGCAGGCAGGCTGGCAGTGATGGAGCTACAGAAGGTGGGCAGAGCCATGGCTGCCCTCTGATCCTGAAAGTACTTTCTGTTTGGAGCGAGCTCCAAGCTCCCCTCAACACTAGGTAATTTATCTTTGTCTTGATACTTTAAAAACTTAGACTTCAAACTGGGCCCCTGCAGTGGGAGCCCAGCATCCTGGGACCTGTCCAATGGTCTGAATCTACTGTTGTCCCTGACAGGATCTTTCTCTACCCCGTGGGGGTGTAAAGCTCCCCCTAGAAAAGGTAAATGCAGAAAATGCTCCCCGTGGCGAGGATATTTTGATGGCTGGAAGTCCTCCCCACTGTTTAAAGTACCCCAGTCCTCGTGCCGAGACGAGCAAGTAGCACCCTGAACTTCTGCACGGAGAAGGCAGGCAAGCATGGCTCTGCTGTGATCGAAACCCCACATTCTCAGAGAAAAGTCGAGGCTCAGAAGGCACAGGGCTCGCTGTGAAGGTCTGCATAGGCGCTGGGCATCTGCCAGGTTCTCGAACTGGCTCTGTGGCTCCCAGCGAACATGCCTCAGGCCAACACTGTCCCCAGGATCTGGACCCCAGCCTGGCATCCTCCACCGCTGCTCAGAGGGTGGGAGGGGACCGAGTGCGTCACTTCTCCTCGCCAGCCTCCCTTCTCAAGTCTATACATGGCGCCTCGGTGTCTCAGTAGACTGTACTCACGGCTGGGAGAGGCTGGGGCTGCACATTCTGATAACATCTCCAGGACCAACGTGCACTTTCTAAAGGGACATGGCGATGAGGTGAGGAAGGTCCTGCTTATCTCTGGTACGAATGGACTCTTCCTCCTCCTGGAAAGATGATTCTAAAGTCCCCACAGTCCCCGGGCGCCTGCTTCTCTCCTGGGACCTGGGCAGACCGAGCAGGAAGCGGGCACCTTTTCACAGCTGAGCAATGCTGTGAGCTTGGGGCTACTGCCCAGGCCTGGAGCTGCTGACGGACAACTGCACCCTCACCGCCAGACCCACTGCCACTTCCTCTGGCCTCCCTGGGCAGAAGAACAGGCTGAGCATCCACGGAGGGGAGGGGCCGGGGCCACACTGCCCATGCGGTGCTGCCTGACTCCACACTGCGGCTCACACAGAACTCTGGTCTGAGTGGGCAGAGGTATGAGTGCCAGCCCCGAAGCGGGCAGGCCCCATTCTGCCTGCTTTGCTTTGCCTGGTGAAATGCAGCCCTGGGTCTGAGCGCAGATCACCTAGAATCTCCGTGTCCTGCACAGGTGCCCACCCTCCCCTCGGAGCTGAAACAGCTTGCATTACTAGACAGGGAGCAGGGCCCAGCGGGCGGGCACGGCGCACCTCCTTTCCACATAGCACACGCCCCCCCAAGCAAGCGCAAACCTCCTAACCCACTTTGGAAAGTCTCTCAGAACCACCTGACTTCATCCAGCACCATCTGCAAAGAATTTCATTTAAATACCAGTGGCTATTGTGGATTCTATACTCCCGCAGGGACCCTCTATGGGCTCTGAGCTGTAGGCCCTTCTGGTAAAGGTGTCCCAACAGCCAGGCATGACCAGCCTTTGTACAGATAGAAGAAAGGGAAGAAGCCAATCAAAGTGTCAGTGTCACATGTGATAAGGGCAATGGCACTTCACGAAACCTTTCAGTTACATACATGTGCACACACACACACGCACACACGTGATAGACATGGGGATTTTGCAGTAAACCATCCCTCTGGTGAGTCACAAACACAAAATCTAAAAAATGCCAGTCCCACCACCTGTGTGGTCAGCACAGAGGTAAAGCGAGTTCTCTGAGGTCACACTGCTCAGCTAAGAGCACCAGCTCGTCCGTCTCCTCCTCCAGGGCTCTGCTCTGCACCACTTACAGTTCTCTGGTTCTGTGCCAGACCTCACCCCTGGTACGAGACTGGCAGAGACCTCAGCCGGGTCCGCAGCCAGGAGCTGGCTTGATGTTTGCCCGAGGCAGGTGTGTGGGCAGGGATACCAGCTGGGAATAGGCAAAGTGAGACTGAGGCATGGCTGACAATTCCACTCAGAGCCGACAGTGGCTTTGATCTTCATTCCAAGAGCTTTCAAAGCAATTACTAAATGGGGGGAAGACACTTCTGGCTGCTGTCTCTGCTGTGACTCCTCCTCTGAGGACCCCAGGGGACTCGATGTGGGGTCAGGGGCTGGGGGGAAAGGCAGAGTCTGCAGTATCCAGCTTCCTGGCCTTAAATAGGGAAGCCACGGCTCAGGGGAGCCAAGACTTGAGCAGGGACACTCACTGTCCACACTCCTGACGCCCAGCCGCCACTCACCCAGACATCCCGGATGTCCTGTTAACATCTGGGTGTTGAAAACAAAGCTCACTGATGTCCTGTTAAATGCAGTTTGGGGGCTGTCCTTGTAGCTGGCCTGATACACTTCTACACATGCTGCCCAGAAAGAAAAAAGAGCTTCAAACTTTACCTGTCTGTGTCTCAGCTCAGTTCCCAAGTCAGCTACAAAATCCCCCACAACCAGCACAGACAGTTAAGACGATTACTATTCTGTCCACACCCACTGACTACTGTGACGCGCGATGCCCCCAACGGCGTCACGCCGGGTCACCACACTGCTCCGAACTCTGAAAGATGGCGCTGTGGATGGGAGACAGGCTCTGCGAGCCGAAGTAACGTGGCTTGTTGTGCAACAGAGCAGCAGAACCGGGGCTCACACACAAAGCCCATCCCCTGCACTCCGCGGGCCCTCGAGGGAGCTGCCCCACCTCCTCTGCTCTGCCTGGGGCATCTGCAGAATGCTCAACCGTCCTCTAGCATGGTGTGACCTCCAGCACCCTTGCCTCAGCTTCCCCAGATGGCAGAGCCCTCAGGTTTCTTTCTCCCAGGTGAGCACCACCTGCCGTGGGTTATTTTTAGGGTTGCTGTGCTAGCCACAGGGTGAGAAGGACCCGGGCTCAGAGCAATGTGCTGAGACTCTCCCCAGTAAGCACAAGGCCACCTCCTCCTTCTTTGTCAGGGCTGGTGGCCCCGAAACACTGCTGTCCTGGAACAGGTTTCTCCGGAAGCACCTGCAGAGGGGCAGGTGGTCTTCGAGGTGCTTGACACAGATCCCTAGGGTCATCCCACAGTGCAGTGAGCCCTCAGAAGCCCGCAGTATGCAAGCCCCAGGTTCATCACCAGCACAGTAACGATGCAAGCGTATGTACAACCCCTGCCTGGGCACCAGGGCATGGCAGGGACACAAAGGAGCACAAGGCCCACAGGGGCTCCCAAGATGTGCCCTATGCAGCCCTGAGTTTGGGGTTCCCTCTGGTTAGGCACCATCCCTCCTTACACCACACGCCAGGCTGTAATCCAAAGCAGAGCTCACTGTGGGCGCCACGCCGAATGGACAGGAGCCAACGCAGAGCATGAGCACATGGCCTGGCCTGCGAGGGTCTCCCAGTCCACTATGCAGACACCAGCGAGGCTGTGGAGGCCACGGGGACCACCACAGGCAGGGCAGCTGGGAAGGGCAGGTGCACAGCGGGGGCCCACTGCAGCTGGCGGAGACCCGGGACGCTGGAGCTTCCTTTACCAGGCTCTGGTGACTACCTCTGCACCCAGAAGCTGTCCTTCTGTACCACAATCTCTCATCTGTGAAAATGGGCAGCAGTAGATCGTCCCTGGCCCAAAAGGCCACCATGACGCACATGAGCCAGGCATGCACAATGCTCAGAAAAGCACCCAGTGAGCTCAGTCCACATGGGCAGGCTCCAGAGTGGACAGTGTGACAGCCGCAGCCCTCCCACCATGGCACGTAGTGGCATGAAGGCACCCCAGTGTTTTGCGGAAGCGTATGAGGCGTTAGGTTTCACACACAGCTGCGTAAAGCTGCAGAGACAGGTACCCACCTTCTCAGGGCACATTCCAGCCCATTCTTTTCCTCGTGGGCCTCGTGGAGCTGGGAGAAGATCCTGGCCAGGAAATCTTCGAAGCTGGACAGCAGGTGAGGCTCGTCCTTTTTCAGCTGCAGCCAGAGTTGTCTGATGTCGCTCTCACTAGGGGAGAAGGGCCGTTCCGGTGGGCCGTGACCCAGCACACGCAGCACACGGGCCACGCTCTAGTCCGCTGACTCCCACGGCAGCTCCCGACCCACTGCGCGTGGCTTCTGTTCCTCGTACCCCTCCGGGAGGCTGAGGTGATCAGCACACAGTGAGGTGCTCACAGCACCCTGAAGCAAGCACGGGACAACACGAGGAGGAGGAGGACAGCAGGCTGGGAGCCTTGGTGGGCAGGACGAAGCCATGGAGGGAAAGACACGCCATTGGATGGACGACAGGATACAGTGGGCATGGCCGGGACGGGAAGAGAGGACACGGCACCCACCGGGGTCTAGGGTGCGGGGAGCGATTGTCAGGCAGAGGGAAGGGGAGGACAAGTTCGAGTGACATGGGACACAGACGGAAGGGCGAGTGAAACTGGAGGCTGAGGCAGGCAAGTCTCAGCACCAGGTGCAGAAGTGACCCCCGAAACAGGCACAGGTGCAGCTGCAGGGCAGCAGAGTGAGGCCCTTGATCACGGAGTCTGCGGTGCGGAGCTGCAGCCCGGAGCGGCTCTTCCTTCCGCAACCAGAAATCTACAGCAGTGATCTACATCAGTCACACTAAACCGGATTTGTTCCCCACTGGATTCTTAAACAGATGTGATCTGAGACTAGCTCTGGCCTGGGCCCCTCAAGACAAACAGCCAAACCCTGCACACTTATGTAGCAAGTGCTGTATTTCAGAAATTTCTTTGGAAGGAACATTTGATGGGGCCACGTAATCGTTGCTCCTGAGCTCAGGTATGACTCTGTGCTCAGCAGAAAAGAGGCCCCTGGGGGATGAGTCCAGCTGTGGTAGGCTCTGCTCTTCTAGTGCCTCCATTCCCCCGCCCTCCCTCTGCATAGCTCCTTCGCTTCCACCCTCTCTCACTGCCATCCTGCCCACCTCCACCTGCTCACTGAGACCATCCTGCAGCCCCGCCCTCCATCCACCTAGCCACGCATCCACCCAACAAATACTGACCGTCACCATTAATCCTACTACTACACTGAATGACACTAGGGACCTGAGCGATGAGAGGGGAAAGAAGCCTCCGCTTCGCAGAGCGAGGTCTAGTTTCCTCAGCAAACCATCCGCGGGCATCTTTTTCCATGGAGTGTGTTGTAACACAGAAGTGGGACAAAGGCTGGGGAGGAGAGGGCCTCCGCGAGATGCCCCGATGCCCCTGGCCCTGACGGTTGCTTCCTGCTGTGGTCCGAATGCTTATCCCCACCGCACCCCGAATGTTGAAAGCCTGGCACATAAGACCACGGTGTGCAGAGGTGGCTCTCCGGGAGCTGAGGGCCACAAAGCCAGAGCCCTAATGAGGAGGATTCATGCCCTTGTAAAAGAGGCCAGAGCTCACCTTTTCCACCCTAGGCACAGACGGGGAGAAGACAGCTGTTTATGAGGCGGGAAGAATGGTGTCGCCTGGCTTTCCAGCTTCCAGAAGGGTGAGAAACCACTTCCGCCATGCGCCATGACAGTTCATTACAGCAGCCCCAGAGGACTGGCATCCTCCCCTGTGATGTCAGCTTCACAAGCTGAAGGTCACCAGGGTAGGTCACGGTCCTCCTTGGCCACATCCTCTCACCCCAGATTTCCGCAAAAGGGCCAAGTGTTTCAGCTTTTGATGAAAAACAAGCCAAAGCCATTGACCTGACAAACCATCAGCCACTCAGATTGCCAAGAAAAGGTGGAAGTTGAGATAGTTAGTCTACAACCTCTGGACGCACCAGAGTCACCAGCCTGGGAGGACGCAGGAGTGTCGCTCCAGAGAACACCAAGAAGACTGCTGCTCCGTCTCTGTCCTGCCAGACCAGCACCCGGACTGTTCTGGTGACCAATCTCTGGGCACCTCTGAAGTCTGCACTCCAGGAAAGCCTCCTCATTTCCTTATCTGGGGCCCCTGGTCAAAACTGGTCCCTGATGGCACAGCCTGAGCCCACTTCAGTGAGAGGGAAATTTCCGGCCACCCTCTGTAGTCAGCTTAGAGACCCCCTCAGAACCTCCCCAAAGCCTTCATCTTCT
The DNA here is from genome assembly GCA_004026965.1 of Petromus typicus. Taxonomy (NCBI): domain Eukaryota; kingdom Metazoa; phylum Chordata; class Mammalia; order Rodentia; family Petromuridae; genus Petromus; species Petromus typicus. The sequence continues at coordinate 33,431 of PVIR01009317.1, read as the reverse complement.
GGAGAGCCCGCATTGGTCAGTTCTTCCCAGGCCTTTGACACACATGCTCAGAGCAGAGCAGATGAGGTCTGGCCTGAATTCCCTGCTGGAGAGAGGCTGAGGGTGAAGCATCCTTCTTCGAGGCAGTGGCTGGCTCCCCCTGCAGGCCTCTCCATGCCCATCTCAGCAGGAGGCTGACCACATGTCCCAGCTGAGATGAGTCGGGTGTCTGACCAGTGAGCTTCTCCTGACAGCTTCCTGTGTCTCTGGCGCAGCTGCACCCTCTCGGCTGCTCCGGCCATGGCTGCTGTGACAAGCTTGGGTGCTCCCTCCGGGCCCTGGGCGACCCCTTCTCACCTGGCACACGCTTCTCTGCAGACCGCTGCTGACAGATGCACAGCTGGGCCAGTGTACCATGCACGGCCCCTGTGTGGCTGCTGCACCATTAAATGCCAGGGCTTGAGTCCACGTGTCTCTGTACTCTAACTGACGTATGTTGTTTAATCTGGAGGTCAGCCCTCTAAAACGTCCAGTTGAGCCCTGAACACCAGCGGGAGGTTGGTAAACTGGTTAATTTCCCTGACTGAGCTGGGTTTGCACAGAGGTGTGCTGTGTGCCAGGTCCTGTGCATCGAAGCTTGGACACCAGGCCAGCCCTGCCACAGTGGGACACGGAGCTGCTGGAGCCGAGATGCTGGGGGCAGAACTCACAGCAAAGCTGAGATGGGCAGAGCTCTAATATGGGCTCCTGAGGTCAGTGTGCAGCAGGAAACGAGGAGAGGGGCCGATGGCAGTGAAGGAGAAGAGGCTATCTGCCAAAGGAGAAACTGAAATGCAGAGACAGTCTGACACACAACAGGTCCAGTAGAGGGCAGGCGGTAGGAAGCAGGGCCCTTTCTCCAGCACCACATGTGGGGCCAGCACTGCAGGTATGGCAGCCCAGGCGTCCCATGGGGGAATGGGCAGGCTCTGCCCGGGCGAGACCAATCCCCAGGCCCTTCACACTTACTCCTCCAACACAGTCTGGGCTCCGAGTCTGTCCATCAGCGTCTGGAACTGGGCCTCCTCATCCAGGTCCACGTCCCGCAGACCCCCAGCCCCCTTGGAGTGGTACACTCTCTCCTCCTGAGGCAGCTGGGCCACCCGTGCATCTGCATCCTGCTGATGCTGCTGACTCTGGCTGAAGAAGAAGCGGCCTGGGACGCCGAGCACAAAGCCTGAGTCACACGGTCCGCACCCGAAAAGTTCAGCTCTCCTTGGGGTGGGAACTGCCACGGTTCACGGGAGGGAAGCGATGGCACACCCTGATGGCACTATGGGCCTGTGTCCCAGACCTCTTGCTGTGTGTGTCCCGAGCATCGTGCAGATGCTGCCGCCTGGGGACAACAGGAGGCTCGAGGGGGTGCTGGCTGACTGGGTGTCGGCTAAGTCACTGGGGCCTCGCTGCAGACCGACTCAGCACTCTGGGTACTAAGACCTGCCAGTCCGTCTCAGCCTGGCCGCCTGAGCTCTGTGCTGTCATCCATCCCCCAGCACCCTCTGCGTCACAGGGTGACTCACTTTTCTCCACATTCACGCTGCCCGGTGTACAGAAAACTCTTATCCTGAAGGTCAAGGAAGGCTCCTGCGACCTCTGTGGAAATTATGTGGTCCCTCGCAGAGGCTGACACAGGGAGGCTCTGCCTGCTCCTTCCTGAGCTGACGGTGCCTCAGAGTCTTTGCCTCATTCACAGAGCTCAGGCTCACCCCCTGGCCACTGAGTACACAAGCACTCTTCCGAGCTCTAAAGTCCCTCTAGTGGCTGTCTCCCTCACCTCTGGAGACAGCTGGAGCGGGCTGCGATGGGCCCTAGCATTGTCCATGCTCTGGGCACCTTGCCTACCTCAACAGAACGCTTCCTGTGTCTACTGGGCCCTAGCACCCCTCCGTACCGTTCTAGGGGCGCCTAGCAGCAGCAGCAGGGGTGTGAGGGAGCAGGAGTGGGTCGAGGTTGTCGTGTGCAAGAGGCTGGAATGGGAGAGGGCAGGAAAGGATCCGAAGACCCACAGGGGAGCGGCTGCAGCTTGGAACCCACCACCCAGGGCCCTCGGCACCCAGCGGCACTCACTGAAGCCAGCGGTGAGCTCCTCTGGGGTCAGAAAGCCATTGCCGTCAGCGTCCAGGGCGTCAAACACCTCCTCTAGGTCCTGCAGGCTGAGGGGCAGCTCCCCCTGGAGTCTCTGAAAGCAGCGCAGATCCACCAGTCAGGCCCTGTCCCCCAAGGACTTCAGACTTGCCAGGCACTGCCACACTGTCCCCTCCTCCCACGGAGCCGGCACCGGCTCACATGCTGCTCTGCACCTGGTGGTGTGTAGGTAAATGTACGGATGTGTACATGTGTGTGTGAGACCCTTTGAGGCAGGCCCGAGGACCCCATCGGCACCACAGACACAGCCTGTGGCCAAATTGCCTGCCCCACGGGCACACGGCTAGTGCCAGGCATCGGTGGTGGGCAGGAAGGAGAACCTGGAGGGACGCCCTGCTCAGTGCGCTGCTGAGCAGTGAAGATCACAAAGGTAAACAGGGCTGGAGGGAGGTGAGCCACTGCAGCACCGAGACATGCAGCCCTGCCCTGTGGGGGCACCTCCCCTCTGCCAGGCTGTGGCCCTGCCCAGCAGGCAGCACCCCCTGTGGGGTCAGCACTACCCGTGGGCTCTCACTAGGTTGTTACCCAGCTGGAAGCCACTCCTGTCCCCTCCCGATTCCCAGTGCGTTACCTGCCGGGGCTCTAGGCATCACCCCCACAGTGTCTTGGCTCTAGAGGGGCCGGGCAAGGTGCTACACACGGGCACAAGTAAGCACAGCCTCACAGAGAGGGGAGGCAGGGACCCACAGATGGCTCCGGGCAAAGGGCTGAGCTAGTGCCACCTCACTCTGGCCTTCTACCTGGCGGCAGCCCAAGGCTAACACATATCTGTGCCACAGTGTCCTCCCTCCCAGTCCTCCGTGCTCAGATGAGGGTCTCCAAGGGACCTTGCTACGTCTCAGGCCTCTACCAAAGGGCAAGGTACCACAGGAAGCCCCCCATGAAATGACTGGTGGCTGAAGACAAGGAACACCGAACTTGGCAGGAAGGCACCTACGAGCTCAGCTGAGCAGTCAGCCCAGGGCCTCGCTGCAAGGACACCTGGCCTGCCCCGCAGCCATCCCGCAGGTGAGCTGGAGTTTAGACTGGCAGGTCCTGCAGTAAGGGAGCCTGGGGTGCATGGTGGAGTGGCGGCCACTCAGGACTGAATTAATTTTGAGCAGGACAGCCAGTGTGCGAGACCCAGAAGCACCCCTGCTTGGTGTCTCTGGCTTGTCAACATCGTGAGCAGCCTCTCAAGAGCCGCCGGAGACATGGGCCGAGAGGGGCAGCTCTGCAGGCTGGAAGCTGATTAGCTCCACTGGGAAAAGGGCGCTACCCCGGAGGGATACCGGTCCAAGCTCCGTCACAGCAGCTTCTAATCCTTTCCTTGGGAGGAGCCTTCCTCTCTGCACACTGAACCCAGGGCCACTCGATCTGGTGGAAAATGTGCTACCTCGAGTTATACTGGAGATTGGAATGAGCAGGAAGAAAACTCCATAGGGTACTGGAGCCTCACCCTGCCCCTCTCCCTCCCAAACCACAGCCATGAGCACTCACGAGCCAGGGAAAGCTACTCTGGACCGCACTGTAGGCTGTTCCTAAATCTAACAGCGTTTCTGGGTGTTACTCCCCAGCACCGCCCCCCCTCCGCCCCCCCGAGGAATCCTGACCCTCCACTTACTGCTGTCATTCGCTTCTTGTCCCGAAGGTTGGGAATGCTACACTTCATCTTCCCGGTAACCCTCAGCTCCAGGCCAGCAGTTTAGTGCCCACTGCCTTCTCTGCAAGCTGCACTATGCCAGGTTCTTTCACCTTTTTCTGTTGGCTCTACTTCAAATCTTTTAGCTTTAATAACCTTAATTATCTCTTATTTATCTTTCTTCTCAGGGCTTGCAGAGCCATGCAAAATCAATTTATTCTGGTCTGGTCCCCTGGGCCTCTGGAGCTGTCTACATTTTTAACTGAGATAAGTAGCGTGGAGGAGAACGAGCTTATCTATTCCTCTGTGCTGCTGAGGCCGTAAGATCTGCCTGCAGTGGCACTGTGACCAGAGTGGGGAAGCCGGTTCCCCGTTGGGGCACGAAGACTGGCCTGGCGCTCCTCCAGTGAGCTCACCTCCAACACCTGCCCATACGGCGGACCCTTGTCACCAGCAAGGCCCCCTTGCCAGCCCCCGGGAGCGAGAACTCTGCATCTCATATGGCCGCAGCTCATGTCCAGGGAGCAGGCAGGAAGGAAGTGGAAGGGGAGGAGGTCGCTGGCCTCTTGCTGGCAGAGGTCAAGGGGCCCCACCCACCTCCCCCACACTCCCTGCCCCTCCGTCACTTTCTCAGTCAGCGCCCGCAGCTCCCTGGGCTTGCGGTGCAGGCACGGCCTCCCCAGGCCACGCAAGTCATCTCCACCCGAGTTTTCTGTGCCAGCAGATGCTCTGAGGTGGTGACGGCCCTGCCATGTGCGCCACCCCTCACACACGACGATGTGGGGACACTGCGGCTGACGGGTCTGGTGTGCCCTGGGCCCTGTCCTCTCCCCACCCTGCTCCCAGGCCTGAGGCAGGTGAGTGACCTCCAGAGAAGCCCTGCTCCAGCGTGGTGCCTGACTGGCCCTCCTGCGGGCCGAAGCAATGTCATCATCGCCATGTCACTGGGAAGCAGGTCAACACCTGTCACCCTGCGGTCTGCGGGTCTCTCCTCACCTGTCTAAGCCCTGTGTCCCCATCACTATTTCCCACTGAGTCAGGGAGGTGAAACAGTCCAAGACTAGCAGGCTCCCTTAGAACAGACGGCTGGGAGCCCTGGCCGGACAAGACGCCCCATCGTTGGTGTCCTGGTGGAGGCCCAGACCCTCTGTACCTGCATGTCACTCCTGGAAATGAAGCCCTTGCCCTCTGGGTCGCAGGTCTGGAAGAATTCCTGTGCCTTCCTCAGCATGGCCGGCTGGTCAGCTGCCTGCTCCTCGGCCGGGCAGGCCCTGCTCTGCTGCAGGCCCCAGCCAGGACTCGGGGGCTGGGGACCCTTCCTCCTGTCAGGGGAAGCCATCCGGGTCTGTCTGTTCCTTCGTCTCTTCAGAACCTAAATATGGGAGACAGGAGAGAGAAGGAGCGTGATGGGGCCGGGGAGAGGCAGGGCGTGTAAGGGGCAGGTGAAGAGGTGAAGGCCACCGCTGGCGTACCCTGACCTCTCAGCAGCCCCCTCCAAACTGGCAGAGGCTTTGAGAGAAATACCCACAGAGCTGCAGCCCTGGACCACCCAGGGGCAGAGGCACAGCGCAGAGCCCACAGACTTCCGCAGATGGACAGGTGTGCGGCGGAAGCCGGAACAGTGTCTTGGCAACCAAGACCAGCAGCTGCCACTTGCTGCCCTCTCAGAGGAGGCTCCGGGCCAGGTGCAGCCTCCACTGCCTTCTGAGGTGCTTTCACCATCTCCACTGTGGATTCAAGAACAGTCCACTTTACTAACAAGACGCTGGAGTCCGGGGATGCTGACACTTTTCCAGTGCTATCCGGGAAGTCTGCACAAGCTGAGGTTAAATCCAAGTCTTACAACAGGTACAATGTTTAGTCTTGATTTCCTGTGTCCACGTTAACTGCCCAGCACAATCTCTGGCAGAGGGTACCCCCACCGGATGTGTGCTCTCCGTCTGCCCAGAAGCAGCAGTCCTGGGGGGCTGTCCTCAGCCTTCCGGCAGGCCTGGGCTCTGCAGTGGGGCAGGAGCATATGTTGGATACTCCCCAGGCCGGGCTGGACTGGGCCCACACAGAATCACTGGCCGAGCACCCACACAGGCTGTGGACCCAGGCAGGACCCCGCCCTCACGCCCCTGAGCAGCCGCACATCGTCACCCACATCGTCGTGTGTGAGTGCATGGCGCACACCGTAGGGCCGCACTGCTCGGGGCTGGCTCCCGAACCTGCACACGGAGGAAGCAGCCAAGCGTCTTTAACGCCCGTCTAGCTGGTGAGGGTCTTTGTTTGTGGAGTTCCAAAATGATAACATTTCTTAATGAAAAGCTGAGCTAATGTGAGAAAAGGAAATTGTAACGCCCTTGAGTTTCCCCTGAAGACCTTCCCAGGTAGAATAAGTCCGAACTCCAAACACGCGAGAGCGCCAGTCTACATGTCCGCAGCACCTTGTGGGAGCTGGAGAGCGCAGTGCCCTGGGTCTGGTCTCCTGTGTTCACGGAGATAAGGCGGTGGGAAGGCTTGGTGATGATAAACTCCCTAACAGGTACACATTTCTAAATACTTTGTCCCTGTCTGTAGCTTGCTTCTCTTTCTCTTAGATGATGTCATTTGAAGAGCGAAGTTTTAAATTTTGATAAAGTTGAATGGATCTGTTTTGTTACCCTGCACGATGTTAAATTACCATGCATTAAGTAATCAATCACTAAATCTATGTGAAATTAATTTGTCCCAAGTTCTTTATACATATATGCCAACGTGCAAGTGGCACGGTGAGCTCCTCCCAACTTCCGTTAATTGGGGCTGGCACTGGTGATGGACATTTACTTATGAACCAGGTGCAGCTGAGAGGACTGGGCCGCGCCACTGCAGAGAATGCTAAAAGGGACTTAAGATAGCAGTGCTTGACAAACAGAACCTTACGGCCAGGTTACATTCATGGTCACTTATGCCGAAGGCAAAACGAATCTCTGATATTTTATCTACACAGTACACACTTATCATGAATAAGTAGTATTTCTGTCAACTATTTTGAAATATTGAAAAATAACAAGTGGCCTCATGTTACAGATATCTAGATGCCATATGATGTATTGAAATAAATGAAATAAATGAACCTGCTGTTGTTCGTACTCAAGAGATCACTACCTAAGCCAAGGTGACAAAATGCTTCCTTCTTGAAGTTTACACTTCTGGTTTCAGCTCCTGAGCTTTGTAGGCGGCCCTCCTCCCGCTAGGGTGGCTCCGTAAAGCCTCTGCACGAGGAGGACACTGACACAGCCCCTCGACGTCTCTGGGAAGACTTCCAGAGCTCCAGAGCAATTCTCACAGCGTAGTAACTGTGAAAGCGGAAGGTTCACAGAGCAGCCCAACTCCCTCCTCCCGGTTCTGCAGTTTCCCTCCATCCAGCTTGGCTCCTCCTGCCCACCACACCTGTGCCACCCCGAGGGAGACATGACGTCCCCATTCCCTTCAAACCCCTCCTATTGCAGCCAGGAAGGCAGAGCTCCCAGAGCATTCCCAGGAGCTGCTTGAGTCTCTCCAACTCCGGGCGCCAACAGGAGGGACGTGTCCTGAGCAGCTGTGCCCTGACGTCTCCACAATCCATGGGTGGGCAACGCCACAGGAAGGCGGAGACAGGCGCATCTTGCCCAAGCGCAGTGGGGAGAGGGCAAGGTGTCTGCAAGGCAGCTGCGGTATGAACGGTACGTGCTCATCCAGGGGGCGCAGGTGCACAGGAGACCCCTGGGGGAGCCACCAGGAAGGACGAGCCAGGCAGGGCGGGGTCCTTTCCCTGCAGTTCCCACAGCCTGAACTCGGAGCTGAAGCATCTGGGCACTCTGGGCAGTATCCTCCCTTCTTCTCGGTGCCGCTGTCCACCCTCGGCATTCCTGGCTTCCAGCTGCCTCTGTCCACCACTGGAGTCTCCGCCTCCATGGCCACAGGTACCCAGTTGTCTTCCTCCGGGCGAACGCCAGCGGCTGGAGTGCAGTCCGCCCCAACAACCTCACTCGGCTGATCATAGCTGCAGGCCCCACCCCCTTCTGTGAGAGAGACAGGATTTTGCTACGTAGGCCAGGCTGCCTTGAACTCCCTCTGTACCCCAGCCTGGTGACCTCCCAGCCTCAGCCTCCAGAGGGCTTGGATTAGAGGCCCGCTTCCCCAGGCCTAGCTATCCTGCACTGAAAGATTGGGATTGGGAGCCCTGCACTCAGAATACCGAGGCCAGAGGATCCTTGTGAGCTCAGGGCTAGTCTTAGCTACGTACATACGTTGGGCCAGGCTGAACTACATTGTAAGACCCTGTCTGTGGATTAGGACTATGGTGTATCTTTTGGGGTGACACAAACAACTTGTGTCATACAGGGCCTGTGACAAAGTTTGAATGGCAGAGGTTTGAGTGTCCTGCGAATGGGGAGTAGAACAGATGGTGGGGAGCAGGAGGCTGCGTAGGGGCGACTAGAGAGCTGGGTGGGCTCTACCCCCATCTCTGGAGACTCTCGCATCTCACAGGGCTCCATGACCACCTCAGAGGCAACAGGCAGCACAGTCGTGTCCGCTGCCCACCCGTCACTGGTGAGGCTCCTGCCCCGCTGCGTCCACAGATCCCCTCATGCCATGCATGCTGGCGCTGGGGGAGCCCAGAGGCAGCTGGTGTGGCCAGGGACACAGACATGTTCTACCCTGGTGAGGTACGCGGGGCACTGACACAGGCTCCAGGCCACAGAGAGAGGGAGGCTCTGCTCTGCGTAAGCTGTGTGCAGGCGATGCAGCAGAATGCCAGGAACCAGACTACCCCAGGTTCAAATCCTGGCTTTACCGGTTCCCAGCCATGCGGCGCTCAGGAAGTTAAGCAACCTCTCGGACTTCAGTTTTCTACCCGTAGGGTTGAAAAGACAGTGCCTACCCAGATGAGGATTAGCAAGTGAGGACAAGCCAAGGCTTAGCAACTGCCCTTGGCACTTAGTGAGTGGTCAGTAGTCCTCAGCTCTTACGTGACGGCTGAGGCGCTGCTGGAATTAGCACTTCGTGCGTAGCTCTGACAGCAGAATGAGTCCCTGGGGAGTGATGCAATAATAAAACACAAACTCACACTGATACCAATCACATCGTGAAGCTGAAAACCAAATCACTTCAAGTATTTCAGCCAGCACTTCACTCAACTCTGGCAATGCCTGAGAAGTCACTGTAAGGGCCAGCGTTACTGCCAGCTCACCATGTGCTGGAGGTTTCAAAGCACCTTCTCTGATTTAAGTTGCTTGTCATCACAGAAAGTAGGCACTGCCTTCTGCTTGTTACAGCTGGGGAAACCGAGGCCTGGTGAGGTCTCTGAACTCATACAATATCAGAGTGGAGCTTTCCTGCGGGACTGGCCTTCCCTTCCTCCTTTCAGCACTCAAGAGTTCACATGCTCGACCCAGTGTCTTCAGCCAAACAAGGCAGGTGGTCAAACCTACCACCAAAAGAGGAGGAAAACGCCAGTGCAAAATGGAGCTGGACTGGGTTCAAGACTTCTCCTTCCTGTCAGAACACAGCCCAGGACCTCCACTGTCACTGCTGCAGACAGTGCCCTGTTTCCCATCACAGCCGCCACCTCGGGCCTCCCAGACTGTGCAGACCATGTACCTGGGCTCTCTGAGCCTCTGAGCTTCGTCTGGCTACTCAGATTTTTCAAGTGCATAAAATACAAGGTACATCTAATGCCTTCGTCAAAGGCAAGTGTGAAATTGATGTTTATCGTTTACATGAATGAGCAGCTCTGTTCCTTGTATATAAGAAGTTGTCCACATGTGTGTAAACTTCTGGCTGCCCCCTGTAGGTGAGTGAAGGCTGAGACTGCAATGAGGAGAAATATGTACTTGATCTCTGAACCCGACTCGGGCCCGGAGCTCTGCACTGGATCCCTGTGTGGTTGGCGTATTGAAGCCCTCTGAACTGTAACTCAGTCTACCGATAAGGTGACTGCTGGTGCCTGAAGCTTCAAGAAAGGGAGCTGTTGGAGGGCTGGGGATTTAGCTCAGTGGTTCCGGTGCCTGTCTTACAAGCACAAGGGCCGGGGTTCGATCCTCAGTAACCACATACAAATACTGAGCGTGGAGACTCATACTCAGCAGCAATCAGTACCACATACCACAGTGCCGGGCTTGGTGGCTCATGCCTGTAATCCCAGCACTCGGGAGGCAGAGGCAGGAGGATTGTGATGTGAGTTTGAGGCTGAGCTCAGGGCCAGCCGGAACTACAAAGCGAGACCCTGTCTCAAAAAAAACAAAAAAAAAAAAGAAAGAAAGAAATAAGAAAAGGGGCTGCTGCCAGCAGGGACAGAGGTGAAGGGAAGTCTAGCTGGTCTGGCCTGGCCCTGACCTCTTCGTGGGGCAAGGCCTGCACGCTGGCCTTAGCGAGACTCATACAGCCTGTGGGCAAGGATGCTCTGTGCCACACCTGCCCCCGCCCCCTGCTGGCTGGTCCTTGTCAACCTGAGGCCAACATAGCCAGCAGAGTCTCCTAAGCCCCATGGCCAGCCCAGCCCCCATCAGCTCTGAGGAGCAAAGGAGGAAGTTCTGTCTTTGACGCTGTCTGGTTGGAGTGTGGTGGGCACCGGGCTCTGGCTCGTACTTGGGTCTGCACTGGCTTTAGAGTGAACCCAGGACACATGTCTGGTTTCAGCAAAAACAGTGTTTACAACCGACGGGGCATCCCTGGTGGGGGTCTGCATCTTGGGTGTGTCGACATGCCCACCGGGGTCAGCACAGCTCGCCGGCCATCGACTGGCTCTCCTGTTTCTGCCGAGGGTCGTGATTCAGTGTCGATCCTGGCACTGTCAGCAAGGGCCCCGGGGCTCACACCTTTAGGCTGTACCCCATCTGAGGACAAGGCTGTCCTCCAGCTCTGCAGCCGCTTCGAGTATGCAGTGCTCCCTCCCAAGTCCTTCCTCCTCAAATTAAGCCCCGTTTCTTTGTTCAGCCTCCAGCGAGGCAGAGAACAGCTGTCTAGAGCCTCTATCAAACAACTCCTCTGTGCCAGGATGACTGGCATTAAACATGTGCCCCTCATCCTCCTGCTCTGTCAGGAGCTACATGAAAGGGCCTGCTAATGGTCTGAGGTCTCTGTGAGATGGCTGCTGGTCACCTAATTCCTCTAATAATTACTGGTTGTAAACCACTTTGAAGATAAAAGGCATTTTATAGGAACTAAGTCGTGTTATGATTAGCTTTCCGATACTTCCTTGTGAAACTGATGAGCACATCAAAGCCAAACACAGCCACAGCATGGTGTCTGGTGGTTAATTAGATGTATTTCAAGGCGGCTGCGATGTATTAAAGAAACTGCTGCAAAATTTATCAACATTAAAAAAGTGTCTGCTCTCTTCCTAATATGAACACGATCTCTTCAAAGGCTGTCAGAGCTGATGCCCGCAAGGCAGGCGCCCGAGAGGCTCCGTGAGACCATGCACGCTGGGCCCGGAGGGGAGGAAGCAGACCTAGCCAGGGCTTCACGTGGGCCTTAGCTGACAACGTGACTCTGGGCACCAGGCCTCATTTCACTTTGGTTTTGCAATCATGCAGATACAAGCAGGTAAAGGAGCTCTGTCCCTGCTTCACAGACGCGGAAGTTACGTAAGACCGTGGGTTTAACGGCACCCACACCAGCGTGGTGTCGCTGAGACAGTTAGGGCTTTCTCCTCCAGCCTCTCTCTGTGTGTTTTCGTGCCTCGTTCCTGGGAGCTTCCCCGGCCCTTCTAACAGCCAGTGCAGCCTGGCATGGAAGGAGGGGAGCCTAGGACCCTGTCTTGGGTGGGCAAAGTCTGGCGTCTTATCCTCCAGACGGGCTGCAGCTTGGCCCAGGTCCTCAGCCTCCCTGGATCCTCCCCTTCGCCTGCTCTGCTCCCCTCTGGCTTCTCCTGGAAGCACTTCCGCATCAGGCTGTGCCTTCGTGCATCTCCCTCCAGACATGAGTCCTCAGAAAGATCTTTGACTCAGCGCTAATGAGAACATCTTGCAAGTTTTTATGAGATCACCTAGAGTCCCTCAGCTCCAAATCTTCCTTTCCAAAACTACAGCCCTAAATACCTTTTCTGCATCTGAACTTAGCTCTGAATTCACCAAGGCTCTCTTTTCTGCAGCTCCCCCAGGTCCATCATTCTTGCTCTCGTGCAGACAGTGGAAGCACTGACCAGAGAGACATGTATTCAAGGACACTGTTTCCTCGGTGAATTTTCAGTCCAGCAAGGGAACAAGAGACAAATGAAAGCAAAGGATAGGTAACAGTCACAAGTGTGTAAGGACGAAACCCACAGGAGCCAGTGGCCCGCAGAGTATGCCCAAAACCGTCACCCCAGCTCTGCCAGGCTGTTGTAGCTCAGGCACTTAATTTTTGCATCAGTGGCTACTGTCAAGAGATTGGTTGTCTTCAGACCAGCTGGGTATTGAACAGGCCCTTGTTGGTGTGAAGGATGTTTGGAAACCATCTAATCTTGGCAAAAAGCATGGAGTGGGGAATACCAACTTAAATGACCTGTCATCAAAATTAATTCCGTTTCTTTTACCACTTTTCTCATAGCTGTAGAAAATCACGTGTGCAGCCTGGGCTGCAGTCCTGTGTCCGGCGCTGGTCTGGATTTAAGCTTCGCGAGGCAGGTACTTGTCCCGCTCAGCCCCAAACGGCTGGCCAGTGACAGCGGGCTGGTGTCCCTCAGGATAGACAGGGATGACTCCTGAGCACTGTGTATCTGGTACAGATGAGGAAAGGGGGACACAGAGGACAGGAACCCTGTCCCCAAGCAACCAGGGTTAGAACCTAGTGTTCCCCAAGCCTGCACTCTCTCTGCGGACCCCTTCCCACCCACAGAGATCTGGAGTTGCAGAGAAACACTGATTGGGGGTTGGTTGGAAAATCTTAATCACACTCCTCGGGTTAGCACTGGCGCGCTGGCCTTGGGCCCCTGGCCCCTCGTGCCCATCCGCGTACAGCCCGAACCCGGACTCCACCTGCTCCCACTCTAACGTACGAGGTTTAGGAGATCCCGCCTGGGAGGCGGCCCCTAGGCTGAGCCCACGTCACTTTTCTCCCTCTCTCTCCCTCCTGCCTCCCTGTCTTCTTTCTCTTACTCTGAAACAGACTCCCACGGGGGTCTCTGACCGCCAGAATCGGTGATTTGCTTGTTAAAAGAGTCTCCACTACTGAAGTTGGGTTTTGACGGTCGTCATCAGAAGCCAAAGCTTTGCAGACTCGCCTTGATCTTAGGGAGACTCCCTGAGACACTCAGGACTAGGAACAGCCTGCATCTCCGCCACACTCCCTGTCCAGAAAGAGCTAAATAACTGAGGCCAGGCCCTACTCCAACAGGAACCTCAGGTGCCAAGTGTGTTTCTCTCCTCCCAGCGCTCTGTGGGTATCAGGAGGGGCGAATTCCCACGTTTGTTCCAGAAATGCAAGTTCCTTAATAAACCACCACCCTCAGGTTTTCTCTGATGTCTGAAGGGATCCAGCGCCGTGTGACGCTGCTGTGCGACCCTATGAGTACACGCCCTCGCGCCTTGCTTCCCGGGCCGCTGAGGGAAGCGCCCATCTCCCCACACTGAGCTTTGGAAAGGAGCCACTTCTGGCCCTAGCTCAAAGCCCACTGAATTTTAATTTGAGCACAGAGTATATTCGAGTCAACCTGACTTCCCACATGGGAAAACCCCACCCACTGCCCCAGAGAAACGTCAACACGACCTTCGAGCTAAGAGGATAGGGAATATTTGCCAGGACCCACGGTGTCATTTCAAAGCAAGAGGAAGTCGGAGCACAGGGTGGGGCTGCTTGCCCACGCACCCTGGCGTGGGGTGAGAGCCACTAAGCCCTCGCTGCCTGTGGCCCAACCACCTGCTCAGCACCGTGGGCCTCTGGTCCTTCCCCACCCCCAGCAGGAGGTGGTGACCAGCACTACCTGGGTCTCAGACAAGGCACAGGCATTTCAAACACGCAGCAAGTACCAAGCAGACTAAGCTGCCTCCTCTAGATCGGGACCACTGATCTGATCCTGATCTGATCGCAAGGCCCACAACATTCCGGGTCTCTCGGCCATGTTTGCGGCAGCTCCTAGCACAGGGGGCGGCAGTGACAGCACAAGAGGTGAGCGGTACACTGTCCTCGCGCTCAAACTGCCCAGAGTCAACTGAGACAGACGCAAACATGGCCAACCAAAATATCAGGCAGGCTGAGGAATGGGCAACTGCAGATGTATGTGTACATGTGTGATCGTGGGTACGTGCATGTGCGCACGCACAGAACAGAAACTAGAAAGAAATACACCGCAGGGTTAATGCGGTTATTGCTGTTCATTTGGCTTATGGATGACACTGTCCTTTTATTTAGCGTTTTCTGTGCTCTTTGAGGATTTTTTTAACAAGGAATATTTATTGCTTTCGTAGTAACACTTTTTCCAGCTAGCTGTGTTGGCACGTGCCTCTGATCCGAGCACTGAGCAAGGCTGAGGCAGAAGGACTGTGAGTGTGCGTCCCCTCAGGGCAACTTAGCAAAACTGTCTAAAATAAAAAGCGATTTTTTTGTAAAATGCGAAAAGCTGATACAGGACAGTGAGATGGACTCAGGCATGTGGAGCCTGCAGTGAAAGCAAGAGGAAGGCGATGCCGAGGGCAGCAGTGAGACCGGCCTTGGCTGAGGGACGAGGAAGGGCGGAAGGCGTCTGGGAAATGTGAGCGAGGACAGGAGGTGAGGGAGGGCGGCCTCGGCGCCACGCCGGGACTCACTGCTCGCTCTGTGTGCCAGGGCCCTGTGGGACAGCCGCGGCTGCAGACGGGACACGCTCACCAAGTGTCCAGCTCTCCAAGGTCAGGGCCAGGGTCACTCATCCCAGAACAAGTGCCCCAGCACTGTGACCAGCACATCTCACTAGTGGACCGAGCCTTCTCGGCAGAAGCGACTTCGTCAGGGATACTCTTTGCCTGTAGGAGATGAGGGGGCGTCACGCATTGGGGAGCTGTGCTGCCGCGTCAGTGTCTTCTCCGACCCTGCTCTGCTCACACTGGTCCACACTCACTCACGTGTGAGCTTGGGGATAGGCAGCTTGGCGAAGGCCACACAGACAGGCGGCCTGAGCAGTGTGCGGGCTGGAGTCAGACAGGGAGACGTGGGGCTGGATCCGAGCCGACCAGCGTGCTTGTTACCCCGGTGTCCCCAAGGACCGACAGCACCACAGCCACCGCCCTCGATCTAGCTCAGCTCCTGCCTGGTGTGGGCAGGACTTGTGGACAGCGCTGTCCCTCGGGCTGGCAATGGTGCCCACGCACTCTCCTAGCCACTAAGTTTCATTCAAGGTCCTTAGACACCTCTATGAAACACTTGATACAACTGGCCCTAGAAAATCTGTCCTCGACCTCAAGGGAAGCAGAGTGGAGTCAGAGTGTTCTCAGGCCCCTCTTAGTTACTGCCAAGGCAGGCAGCTGCTCCCTCCCCACAAGCCTCGGTTTCCAGCCATGCCCACACTCGGCCTCTGACTGCGGTCTCAGGTGCTGGACCCCTTCTTGGCGTACGTGTGCCCACGATAACGGAACACGTCGGCTTGTGTAACATGTCAGCGTCTGCTTTCCTGCCAGACCACGTCAGAGGGCAGGGCCTGTCTAGCTTCTTGCTGCCAGGAGCCCAACACCGCACCCGGTGCCGGCCAGGAAGCAGCACTCAGCGTCTATCACAGGCGGTGGAATGATTTCCGGCACGCTGATTTCAGAGCCCACTCTGTATCCTGGTGTCTGAGAAGTCACTTTGCATCCTATTTATTCTTCCCTCCAGTGACTCCAGGAAAACCTCTCATGTCTTTGCAGAAGGTTTGAAACTTGCTGTATGTTTGCATCTGGTGTTCCCAGCTGCTCGGGTGAAAATATCTCCACTGCGCCTCCGGCTCTGGCACAGAGAGCCAAAGCCTGCCCGGAGCAGCGCCCACGGTCGGCCTCCACCCTGCCCCTAAGCTCAGCACCACACCTCAGCTCAAGGTGCAGGCTTTCTCCACCACCATCCGTAACAGGCATGGGTTCCAGAGGCAGTGGGCTCCAGCACAGCCTCGAGCAGGGCTTCCTGTCCACCAGTCCTTCTCCTTGGAAGCAGCAGTTCCACCTGGGCAGTGCCCAGCATTCTGCAGCATCTCATTCAACACCAAGACCACAACCGCCCGCCTCCTAGTGATGACCACAGAAGGATGAGGCCACCTTCCTTCAAAGATGCTTATTTCCAAAAAATGAAACCAAGAGTTCCCATGCTTGCGTTCATTTCTAGGACGATGAATAACAGCAAATCTCTAACAAAGCCAACGGTAAAGACGGAGGATAACGGTGCACACGGCGCCCCTCCCCTCTGCTTCCTCCTCTCCATTCACACAAAGGCCCAAGCCTACTCCCGGTTCAGCACACTGCAGGCCCTGCACGCTTCTGCCAGGCAGTGTTGTCGTTGTTGTTGTTGGGGTTTTTTTTAGGTTTTTTGAGACAGGGTCTCGCTTTATAGTTCAGGCTGGCCCTGAGCTCAGCCTCCAACTCACATCACAGCAATCCTCCTGCCTCTGCCTCCCGAGTGCTGGGATGACAGGCGTGAGCCACCACGCCCGGCACTGTGGTATGTGGTACTGATTGCTGCTGGGTGTGGGTCTCCACACCCAGTATTGTATGTGGTTACCGGGGATTGAACCCGGGCCCTTGTACTTGCAAAATAGGTGCCAGAACCAGTGAGCTAAATCCCTGGCCCAAGCAGTGTTTGATTGCTTCTCCTCTCCTAAGGCAGTATCACTCTTGGGGAACTCCCAGCCCCCCGACTTACTGACTCTCCTGAGACTGCTGCTTAGACAACACCTGGGAAGCACACATGAGATGACACGACGCCACCCATGAGTTCTTACACAAGGGGCCTCACACCATCTCTGCTTCTGCTGAGTGGCTTCTGTGGGCATCGCTGGTGAGTTTGCAGAAGGTCAGGTGAATCTGTGCTGCATCGCACAGTGCCGCGAGAAGCCACCATGAAGTGACTGGCTGGCATCCGCTCAGTGCTCTTGCACGGTGTGTACCTGCAGGCTGGCAGTTCTTATTCCAGTGTGTTAGCCTAAAGCAGGATAGGATGGTCCCTTGGAGAAATGTTGGAAGTGATACGGCTTATCGAGGGGCAAACAGAAGAGGCCAACTTCCACGACCTGGTGGATCCCCCATCTGCGCCAGCAATAGCGCCAGGCTTTCAGGGCTGGGGCCAAATGTGTCACTTGGAGTCACACTGAATTGTTCTGCCAGTGTCAGGGGAGCCAGAGAGATGCCCAGGTGTGCAGCCAACCATCTCAGCTAGCAAGGGGAGCCAAGTCTGACACGTGACCTTAGACTGTCATCTCCCGCTTTCAAGTGCTACAGACAGTGTCAGGGACCTTACGGATCACTTGTGCTGCTGCTCAAGCACTCTCACAGCACCTCAGATACAATTCCTAGACAAGGCAGCTGACCCACATGCATTCGTTAGCCTGGGCTGTAACGAGAAAGGGAAGAAGGATGCAACTTCTAACAGTGTACCTGTCATCTTGCAGGTGGTCACCTACTACTGCCTGGAACACATCCCTGAGCTCATAGTGAAGAAGAAGCCCTTCCATGAAAAACTACAAGGAAACAAGAGCAGTGATGCAGGCAGGCTGCAGAACTTTAAGATAATGATAAGAAATAACAGCATCTCCTTCTTATCTATTTATGACCAGAGGGAGACGGAAACCACCTTTGTTAGCCACAGAGAAGGCAAACTGAACTACAAATGTCCAACCACAGATGCGAAGGAAGTGTTACTCCTGCAGATGAGCCTTGTGTGCCGGTGGGGGCGCCGTGCTCCCTGTGCTGGGATGTGGACAATGACGCAGGACCGTGGTGAGCAGCCTCCAGTCCAGAAACCTGCTCACACTGCTGAGGCACCATTCGACCTTTAGTTTTAAAGAAAACCTTAGAAATGTTATCTTTCTAGTATGGGTAGTGCAGAGAGGAGGGTGAATTGGAAGAGCCCTATCAAGACTCTCAAAGAGCAAACACTAAAAGGAGTCCTGAAGTAAATCATGGTAATATCTAATTTTTTCAAGAGGTGTCTTATCATTGTAGCACAAATAGAGATAATAAGAATGCAGACTGCTTTAAAAGCAGTGCTCACAAGGAACTTTACTGAAATGGCGACCAGACCTGGGCTGGTCTAATACTCGGCCTCCACGTCTGTCCCAGTCTCCACTCAGCCACCGTGGATTTGCAAGTGACTTGGTTGTCCTCAGACCAGCTGGGTATTGAACAGGCCCTTGTTGGTGTGAAGGATGTTTGGAAACCATCTAATCTTGGCAAAAAGCATGGAGTGGGGAAATTATCCTAGCCTTTCCTTTGTCTTTATGCCATTTAAGTTTTTTTTTTCCCAAAACAACCCTTTTCTTGGCTTCTAGCATCATTTCCTTGAAAAATTTGTGCAATACTCCGCTAGGGGGCAGCACTGACCTCACTAGGAAAACGAATCAACTTCACCCCTTTCTCTGAGAAAATCAGGCCAGAAAGTACATGCGCCCTTTTGTCAAGAGCTCTGGGAGGACAAAAAGTCTACGGGATACTCTGCCATAAAGAGACAGGAACTGGGCTCATTTGCAGGAAAAAGCAGGCACCTTGGGGCCATAATGTTAAGTGAAGTAGATTAATCACGCAAGCTGACACACGGTTCTTCTTATGTGAGAAATGTAAAGTATGACTAAATTACAGACCAAAGTAAAAGATGACAGGAGACAGATCTTTGCAAAGAAAGGAGACCAAGCGATGGGGGAGGGAGGCGACGAAATAAGATGTGCTGTGTGTGTCCGCTGCCCGCGCTGAGCGCAGTCTTTACAGGCCTCCGACACGTGCTAAGAAGTACACAGAACGCACCTCCTGTGTCACCACACGCTGCCAGCACGGGAACCCCACCACGCTGCGGCCCAGTGCCGCGGGACTCTTGATTCCCCTTCTAAAGCGGTACACAGCTTGCTTCAGGTTACTCACCCATGAGAAGCACAAGCGGATCGATCACCAGCGGTCACTTGGGACTGAGACCCAACGTCCTGCTCTGTGCAGTGTCACTGCTGGCATCCGCTTCCGCTGAAGACCACAGCATCTGAATAAGGAGAGAAGCCACCGGCTTCCTCTCCACGCCCTGTCAACAGGCTCTGTGGTCAGCACCACACGCAGAGAAAGAATCCACAAAGCGAAACCCCAGTTGTTCCAGGACAACCACAGAGAAGACAGTGCTGCTGCCTGCAAACTTGGGGCAGAGGAGGGAAAAACAGAACATAAAAAGCCGCGAAGAACACGGACGAGAGCCAGGCCTGCGTGTCCTTCTCCGTGCTGTGGTTTCAGAGCTGTGCCTCGGCCCTGCCCACCGCGGTCCCTCCTCCCCGGCCCCCTGGGGAGGAGAATGGGCAGCCTATGCCAGCTGGAGCCAGCGGCCAAGGGCGAGAAATCCAAGAACAGGCACAGCGAGGCTGGTTACATGTCAGACCCCGCAGTGGTCGCCCCGGCTGTGGGCAGAAATATGGCTCCACACCTCAGCTCATGGCCTCCACTTCCGGGCCTCGCTTCCTTCCTTCATCAAGCAGTGTAAGGCGACAAGGACTCAAGACGGCTGGAAGCCACTCGCCGTATTTCCTCAAGCTGACTTGTTTCTTCTGTTGCAGGTGGGCCCCGCCCGACACAGCCTCTCGCTCTGTGTCTGGTCTCGGTCCTGCCCCCCCGGGTCCCAAGCACCGCCGTCTGGATCATTCATACTCTCAAACCAGCAGTGTCTGTCCCTTAGAAGTCGCTCCACTCATGTCTGAGGAGTGAGAGCCAAAGAAGAGAAATGGAGCTAATGCCAGTCTACGAAGTCTGAAAGGCTGTGAAGACGGTGCTGCGTGACTTCCTCTGGCCGTGTTGCCAGGTCACCCATCGTCAGAGATGCTCTGATTGTGGCGGGACCATCACCACCATTTCCTTGCATCATCAATGACACACAGGAAGTGAGAGATGGGGCCATAAGCCACACCCGCCAGGGGGCTTAACAGTCCCACCCCAGGGTCAGAAACACGTGGGCTTCAGCCCAGGTCCACTGCGGGGGTTGTGGCCTTGGTGGAGTTTCTGGCTCTGCTCCTACTTCCTGTGTATAAAATGAGCACGGTCCTCCTGCCTCCTCGTGGGTTCTGGTGAAATCACGGGCAGACAGGGTCATACTTGGGATGGTTTTCATTCATCTTTATCGTGGTCTCTAAGCAGCTCCCAAAATGGTGCCAAAGCGCCTACAGATTCAAGTTCCTTTCCTTCTACTGTGACGTGGGGGAGTGGCCTGTACCGAACAAGGCAGGCTACCCCTGAAGTTTAAAACCTTGAAGAAAATGGGTATAGATGGATCTTCCCTCCATTACTAAGAACATACATGGCAAACCCACAGCCAACTCCATACTGAGCAGGGAAATACTGGAAACAGCCCTCTAAACTAAGGCTGAGACGAGGATGTCGGCTCTCACCACCCTGTTCAGTGTAGCATTTGAAACTAGCCAAAGCAATTGAAAGAAACAAAATGAAAAGGAAGAAGTGGCATTACCCTTATTTACAAATGAAACGGTCCTTTAGAAGACTCCTGCGGAACCTCAGCTCTGATGAACAAATTCAGCAAAGTGGCAGGATAAAAAGTCTGTACACAGCAATCAATGCTTCTGTCCTGACCAACAATTAACCCACTGTGAAAGAAATCAGGGAAGCAATTCCACTCATAAAGACTTTTTAAAAAAAGATACCAAGGAATCAATTTAACCAATAAAGTGAAAGGTCTGTGTAACGAAGATTATAGAACACAGAAGAAAGATAAAGAAGACATTAAAAAAGACCTCCCTTGCTCATGGATTGACAGGATTAATATTGCTAAAACGCCATACTTCCAAAAGCAATATATAGATTCAATGCAATCCCTGTTAAACTACCAACAATGTTCTTCACAGACCTAGAAAAAACAATTCTAAAATTCATATGGAGTCAGAAAATACCTGAGTAATCAAAGCAGTCCTGAGTAAAAGCAGCAGTGTTAGAGGCATCACAGTACCCAAGTTCAAGTTATTTGTACTACAAAGCGATGGTGATGGGAATACCACAGTCCAGGCACAGAAAGAGACATGCACAAGTGTGCGATCAGCAGAAGAAATAGATCCTGCACCTCCGGCCAACTGGCTTTTGATAAACAGACCAACAGCTGGGTGGAGGAAAAACATCACCTGTTTAATAAAGGGTACCGGGAAAAATGGATATCCATGTACAGAAGAGTGAAATCACTTGCCTATCTCTTATCCTGGAGTAAAATCAAATCAAATGGATTACAAACGTACGTATAAGACCAGAAAATCTGAAACTGCTGGAAGAAAACAGTGGAAACACTGAAGCCATAGGCACAGGCCAGGGCTTCCTAAATGAGACCCCCAGTAACACAGAAAATGGCCAGAATCAATGGGGGGGGGCTATACACATTAACAGACTTCTGGGCAACGAAGGTCACAATTAGCAGAGTAAAGGGCAAGCTACAACAGCCAAGCAAAGCTTTGCTGGTCACATGTTAGACAAAGTATTAATATCTAGACTATACAAAGAACTCAAAACATTAAAACACAAACAACCCAATTAATAAACAAATAGACACTTCTCCAAAGAAGTACAAATGGTCAAAAATATGTGGAAAAGTGTTTAACTTCTTTACTATTACGAACCAACACTGCGGTGAGATGCCGTCTGAGGAGCTGCCATCAAGGGTACTGATGAATGCTGGTGAAGAGGGGGCGGGAATCGGTCCCCACAGGTCAGTGGGGTGCGAGCTAGTGCAGCACCGTGGAAATCGGGGTCAGTGTTCCTCAAAACACGGAGTGGAAACAGCACTGGGTCCAGATACACCATTCTTCATTATGTTCCCCAAAGAGCGGATCTCCCCTTCACACTTCCTGCCTCCGGGTGGGGGACGGTCCGTCTGTCTTGTGAGTCACCCAGGGAGGGTGCTTTGCACAGGTGCCCAGGAACCCACACACTGGCGACCTTGAGCTGACCCTGCCACCTCAGCACGTGCTCATGGACACCAGCTCCGCCCAAATCAAGGGCAACTCTAGAACCTTGACTGAGCAGGTTTCCTTTATAAGAGTGCATCGAAGCCAACCAGTAAGAGTAATCGAGTGCTGACACTGTGAAGGTGCAGCAGAAATAAAATATCCTACCACTGCCTGGAAGGAGTTGACAGCCTCGCTGAAGACTCAGGAGAGCCACGCCGCATCCAGGAGCACTTACCCCCACAGACGACAGCACACCTGGTTCACCTCTGCTGTCCCCTCGCTCCTGGACTCTGGTGTCTGCGCTCGCTCCAAAAGGAGACGTGGCACAGCCGAGTGCCCGTGGGTGCCTGGGCTGGGCTTACGGAGGAAGAGTGGCTGCTGCTGCCGCCCCACCCTTGACAAGCAGCCTGCTGACCTGGCCGTGGCTCTGTGCCAGCCCTCGACGGGCAGCTGTGGTAAGGGCATGGCCTTCAGGCAGAACAGAGCACAGGAATCCTCACTTTGTCCCTGACAAATTCACTGTGCATTACTGGGCAGAAAAGGCCCCTAATCTTCACCAGGGGTCTGCACCAGCCTCCACACTGGCCCTGCTGTCTACCCACCCAGTGTCCATTTATCCCATCATCCTTGCCAGCAGAACTGTAATTCTGTGGGTCACGCGGAGTGGCGACCTTACCCCATCTCAGGGACCTCAGGGGGTCAAAGCCAATGAAGCACTGTGCAGGACAGGCTAGGCTGGGTCGTGATGCCCCTCCTCCCTAAGGGTTTCTAGGGCTCTCTCCTCTGCTGGCTGTTTGGCATGTTGGCTACAGCTTCTGCAGCCACATTCTAAACATGAAGGAAAAGGTTGAGGCAGAGCAGAAAGAGGAAGCTTGGCTCCTCGAGGGCGCCGCAGAACTGCGGGACAGAGCACCAGCTCAGGGTCCCTGCAGGTGTGTGTGTGTGTGTGTGTGTGTGTGTGTGTGTGTGTGTGTGTGTGAGAGAGAGAGAGAGAGAGAGAGAGAGAGAGAGAGACAGAAGGATCAACAGCATTACTTAACTCCACAGAGCTGGGTGTTTGCAGCCTGCAGCGAAACCTGCTCTGAGCAGTAGGCACTGAGCTCACAGGACATGCACCTGAATCACAATCTACTCCCTTGACTACTCTGAGGTAAACATATGCATGCGCACACACGCACAAACACACGCAAACACATGGATGCACACACACACAAGTACATGCATGCACACGCTTTCCTCCGTACCTTTTTTGGGGCATTCAGTTATGCCTCAGTCTGACCCAGGTTACCCTATTTCCAAGATTGTAAAAATTCTACAACATACACCAGTTCCACTGTTTAACCAAGGAAGATTTTTCTGGCCCATTCTGGTGTACAGGATGTTTTGCCATGACTCCAGGAGCTCAAAAGTGGGACCTTTGAAAATAGTATGGAATTTTCTCAAAGACATAACCGTACAACTAACAGGATCCTGCAGTCCTACATTTGGGTATACTGTATGTCCAAAGGGAAAAAGTCATAGCTCGAAGACATTTCTAAATTCCCATATTCACTGGAGTATTATTCACAATTAGCAAGCAATTGAAACAATCTAAGTGCTCCACAACAGATGAATAATGAAATGGTTGTGAGACACACACACAAATATTCCACTGTATACACTGCAGCTAGCAATCATGTTTTTAATTTTTCGGCCATAAGAAGGAAATGCTGTGCTTGAAAAATCCTTGAGGGCTTTTGGCCAAGTGAACTAAGACAAAGACAGCCCCACGTGGCCTCTCATACATGTGGAATGTAAAGTGGTGAACTCACATAAACCAAACTGGGGCGCGGTGGTTGCCAGGGGTGGGGTGGGCGAGTGGGTGTCAGACAGTCCAGTGCCAACAGGTCTGGGATTCACCAGCTCACAGATGATGGTTGATGCCCCAGGCACAGCGAAGACGTCTCACACAAGCGTGTAAGAGGAGAAATGACGGGCAGCACACGGAGGGCACTGAGACTTAGGGACTGAGCAGGTGGGGCTCAGGACAGTGCCCAGGGACAGTGAGAAGTCGAGAGAAGTAAAACTCAAAGTCAAAGGCGAAGAAGACTGGACAACGGCTGGCAGCAGTCTGAGTGTATAAAGGCGACAACTGCTGAGCCGAAGAAGAAACTCAGCTTGACAGTGGAAAGGTCGAGGGGGCGCCGCAGGTGCAGACGTAGCCACAGACAGACTCTAGCTGAGCGATGCCTCCCTCCTGCGGGCTTGCGCCCGGAATTGGGGAGTCAGTGGAGGAGACGGGTACACGGTCCTGGCCCTCAGGTAGCAGGGAGAAGGGGAGAATGAATACAGCTTGTGAAAGTAACTGTGGGAGCACAACGGAGCTGAGGCTCTGAGCGAGACATGTGAAGAGGTGGCTGTCAGGGGCCCAGAGCGCACGGCTGACAGGAGGGCAGGGACCCCATTGCAGCTGGGCCACAGAAGAGGGGGGTGAGCAGGGGAGGGTGAGGGCACGCTAGGGAGACGCGGGCAGGTGGGGACACCTGCAGCTAGAAGCCTCTATGTATTCCAGACGCAGAAGGAGGGATGGCTAGAACTCAGGACCTTGTGCTTGCCAGGCAGCCATGGCTCCACTGAGATACAACCGTGGTCCTTTACTGAAACTCTTAGATCAAATATTTTCTTTTTTTAAAAAATGTGTCCAAAAGCACTAATAATCTCACAAGAAAGGAGGGAATTCACTGGCCCAGGATTTCCTCACAAAGATTATCTAGATGTTGCCTCTGTAATGACTGTAATAATGACACAGCATGTCTGCCATTGGAAGGTGTAGAGCCTCGGGGAGCGTGGAGGAGGGCTCTGTGGCTGGGCGACAGTGTGACCTGCCCTCCTCTTTGTCCCTTCGTTGCTCCCAGCCTCGAGGTGAGGGTTCCGCCTCTCTGCAGGCCCCACGCCCGTGTGGACTGTCTGAGCTCAGGCCCCAGCACGGTGGGCCCACAGCATCACGGGCTGCACTGTCCAGACACACGAGCTTAAATCAACCTTTTCGCCTTAACAGTTGATTATCTCAGTTATTTGTTATAATAGCAGAAAGCTGACCAACAGATTCTATTTTCTGTATCTCAAGCTCTTTCCTATTTTTCTGTCTTTCCTTCTAATGTCTGAGAGTACAATGAAGTAATAATGGTTAGCAATAGCTGAATGTTTCAGAATGGCTGATGTGGAGTTTGACGGTTCCCAACACAAAGAGACAATCTGTGTCTGAAGTGAACATGTGCCGATTACCTGACCTGGTCACTGCAGTCTGTATACATGTATTGAATTGTCACACTTTACAGCAGAAACGTGTCAATACTATGTGTCAATCACAAATACAATCATATTGAAAAAATAAAGTATTTCATAGTTTCGTTTTGGTCCCAGAAGGTACTTTCTAAACAGATAATGGCTGTGAATTTTCCAAAAGTGATGAGAGATGCCAACAGCAACATCCATGAATCCAAAGAAACAAAAAGACACACAGTCACACACGTCTATGAAACAGCAAAGGAATGGTTAGGAAGCAGCAATGGGAACGATGTTACTTTTAAGGGGTTAACATTTAGAAGGCTTATTTCTCATCAGGCACCAACAGGCCCGACAACGGTGGTAAAATACTCCAGCGTGGGAACAGAGGTAACTGCCACCCAAGGGGTACAGACCGAAGAGAAATGCACTTGGAAAAGAGAGATGCAGACACCAGCAGCCCTAATGAAACTGCGAGTTCACCACACACAGACCTTCGGTAAATCCAGTCTTAACATGGTGCCTTTCTGACGGAAGAGCGGGGAGGAGAGGGAGATTAGGACCGGACTGAGAGCAGAGCGGACTGCAGCAGGCCCTCGGCCAGGAGGAGACACAGACACGCCCACATCGCCTCCAGCCCTTGCTCTCCCGGCATCTGCTCTCCATGGACCTCGTGCTTCACTGCTGAGTCTTGTTCCCACTTCAAACTTGTGTAAAGCGCGGCCTGCGCAAAGTTCTCACGCGGACTCATGAGCTCAGGCACGTACATGCTCCCAACCTGGCTTCGGGGTGCAGAGGGATAGAAAAAGCGTCCATCTTTTATCCCTTTCAAAAAGCAGACACACACATAAGCTTTGTTATTGACAAAGGATGACTCTTCCTCAGCTTTAGGGTAAAATGGTGGCATTTTGGAAGGTCTAGTTCTTTTCATCTTCACTATCAACCTAAAGATCTCTGAAACTAAACATTTCAAATTTCTTTAAAGGAAATTCTGTGTGGTTCCAGGGTCACAAAATGTGTGCTGGCCTCTCTGCTGTGCAGGGGACCTCTCCCGTCCACCCCCTTCCCTTGCGCACTTCTGCCAGCCAGCGACCCCTCTGCGGTGCCACCGTGCCTCCCACACTGAGACACCCTCCCTCCGCTCCTCCTCTCTCGTCTCTCCGTCTCATTAAGGTCCAAAGCAGGAAAAATCAAAGCAGAGAAGGTGGCCACAAAGTCAGCACAGTTCCTTTGTGTTCCTCTGATTTCCAACTGGCAACAACTTCAGGGAAACACGCTCCCTCCGTCTTGATGCTGTCAGGGCTCTGAAGTCCTAGGCCCTGGCTGGCTGCTGCTGCTTCGCCGCCGGCTGTTCACGCGCCCTTGGACACACTGCCAGACCTCTCTGTGGCCAGGGCCCTCGAAGTAACAACAGTTAGTTAGTATACCCTGTCTGTAGAGCACTTTACAGTTTGTCGTGTGTGCCTGCGTTCTACCTCCACTCCCTGCTCACGTTCCGGAGCCTCTGACCTCTCGCTGTTTTGCCGTGGAGATCAGGAAGCAGATCGAGCTCAGACTCGGCTCACTAGCTGGTGTCCCGGGGCGCGCTGCCGGGCTGCAGCGGGCACTCTCAAGCTGGGGCACAGGAAGAGACGTATCTGGGCACTGGGTAGGCACTCACTGGCCGCATCCTCCTTCCCTTCTTCTCTGTGGTGGCTCCGACTTCACGTCCCTCAACAAAATTTACAGAGGGAGGGCAGAAGCGCTCGACGTTGGGACACACCTCGGGTTACCATTTCCTGAGAATGGGCAAGCCTGTGCTTCCACGGCCGGTCCACGCTCCCTGTGCACCGCCGGGGCCTCTCTGCTGTCTCAGGGAGCAAGCCCAGCTCCTCTCGCCTCCCCTGAAGGGTGCTGGTTTCACAGGCTGGCAGGGCCGTCCAGAGACCCTGGGGAGTGGTCCAGCCTCAACCGTTCAGTTCAGTGTACTGATACGTCACTGGGGGCCCAGTGGGCACTAGACGGGTCACAAAATAACCAGAGATGCAAATAGTTAATCACTTAGCATAACGAGTAGGTGGAAACCACAGAGCTTTGAAATAACACAGACGACCTTTCCTTAAAAGGCCTTCTCCTCGTTTTTACATTGCCACTGCCACTCAGAGACTGTGACCGAGGCCCACAGAGAGCTGCTGGCACAGTGGAGCCTGGGATGCGCTGTCCGGCCGCATCTTCTGAGCCCCTGACTCACCTGCCCACCTGCTTTCAGCCTCAGTGAGTCCAGGTCCTGGCATTCATATTACAAAGAGACAGGAGGAGGATGGGGGGCCTGACTTGGTCCTCAGTGCAGCAAGTGCAAACACGAACACTCAGCTACAGCATTTGGGGCAGATGTCCTGGAACTCGTACGCTGAGTGCCATCAGCAAGCGGTGTGAGTGGGCGCACAAGGGCGAGGCGTGTGCTAAGCCTGTCACTGTGCTGCTGCCACCCTCCGTAGTCCCTCCAGGACAGCCAGGCCCCAGAACGGCTGGGGCTGAATGTACGTGAGGCTGCGCAGGGGCACTGGACTGACCACCGGCACCAGGCTGTGGCTATCCCGGAGACAGGAGGTAGGTCACTGGGCCGAGACAAGCCAGCCAGCGGCCTGAAGGGTTTTTCCACACCTCGGCCTCAGCGGCTTTTCTCAGGGGTTGCTTTAGCAGCCCAGTACCCACTTCCTTCCACAGGGAAGCACTCCAGCTCTATCCCAGTCCAACACAGGCCCAACCACACTGATTCTGGAGGGCACACCCTCGCCAGTGTGTGCCCAGGCTAGGCCAGAGGGCTGGGTTCTACCTAACGACTCTCCATCTGGATGGAGGAAGGGGAAATGCCTGGCTCCGTGTTGGAAGAAACTTCACAGGCTGTTAGATTGTAAACTGAGGCAGCAAAGGCAGCGTGAGGAGATGGAGGCTTTAGAAATAGCGGCACATCCTGTGCTGGGCAGAACTGCCTGCTTTCAGCTCTAAGCAGGGTGGCCTCAGACACTGTTCATAAGATGGTCTGACAACTCCTTCCGTGCGGCCTTCCTGCCAGGCGGCCTGCTGCCTGCTGCCCGCTGTCAGCTAACGTCCTAGGAGGCCCAGCCAGCTCCCACCTGCGCAGCTGAGTCCCCACCAAAGCATTGGTTACTTGTGTGGTCCAGGGTGATCTGCGCTGAGGTCAGGCCTGAGTGGCTGCCTTATCCTTGGAACTCTCTTGGTACAATGCATAGCAAGGGTGCTCAGAAAGCTCCTACTGTGCTGTCTCCAGTTTTCTTTGGAGTTAACCTTCAACAAAGCCACACTGCTCCACGTCCAAAGTGTCAGAAAATTCAGACATGTATGTTATATTCTGCTTCTATTCAGTACAACTAGAACTTTTCATTCTATTTCTAAATCAAGTAAACAGGCTTACATGTTTTAAAAACACTTAGTTCATAATGTGTGCTTATATAATGGAAGCCTGGTAATTTTCCACTTTTCATTAACAGTAATTTAATTAGCAGTTCCTCTGTTTCTGACTCAAACTGTGGTTTAATGTGCAAAGACTGCACTCGATGCCAGACACCCTGTGTCGGCACAGCCTGTGCCTGGGGCAGCTTGGCAGGGAGCAGCACAGGGCACCTGCTTCCAGCCTGCAAGGTAACAGGCTTGGTGCACACCCCGGGCAGGGACGCCAGACTGGACTGGACGTGGAATCCAGACAAGCTCTTCTACCTCTACGGCCTGGGTCTCCTCTGTCCAGAGGGTGCCAGGACCTCAACTAAAGGCCAGGCACGGTGCATGACAGGCAATGGATACGTCACTAGTCACAAAGCACAGGGCCTGTGTCAAGTCTGCCGGTGCTCTGCTGCCTCCTCGTCCACACCACTCTCCGAGTCGGGCCCTAAGCAATGTGAATGCTACAACAGGATTGCTGGACACACGGGCTGGACCGGCACCATCACAGGAGGGTGAGCACGGACAGCTGGATGTGTGCCAGGACATGCCGCAGAGACGGGGTGCTGGGAACAACTGCACCAGAACCAGGAGGAGCAAGGCGGTGTGTGTGTCCAGGACAAGCCCTTCCTGGGGAGAAACGCTTCTGCCTTGGTGCCGGCAGCCTTTGAGCCACAGGAGAATGCCAAGGGAGACAGGAAAACAAGCGTCACAACAGAGCCGGGACGCTGTTGTGACGCCCTGGCTCTTTGGAGAAGACCCCAGCTCTCCTTGACAGGGACCATGGACAGAGCTAAGTCCACACTTCTCGGCGTGTGTCACTGATGAAAATCTTTAATTTTGCAGTTTCACAACTCCATTAACAGCTGATCTATGGTATGTAATTACGCTATTTCCATGGGTTTGCCACAGGCCAGGCAGCACCTCACGCCTTGTCCTTCCTGCCGGCCCCTCCCCCAGTCACCCCTGGCTGTGATTCAGGACCCACGCACAGTCCTCTTCTCCCCTCACTGGTGCCCCCAGAAGCAGGCCCCCAGGATCTCAGTTCTGCCTCGATTGTGGGAAGGGAGCGCTGGCCCACCACCTCCTCTGTCATCACAGAAAGGCAGGTCCCAGGTGAAGACAGGACGGCCACCCTGGCCCGTGTCTTACAACCTTCCCGCGACCCACTGGCTCTGCACGCTCCCTAGGAGAGCGCGCCGACCTGGCACAGCACTGCTGACAGTGTCAAAGGTTGTCCCCACGGCAAATGCCACCCAGCCTGGGCCTGTGCCCCCCAGAAGCTGGCCGGACTGCAGGGTCCAACAGCACTTCCCAGCTCCTCGCCCGACTCCCAGTCATGACCTTCAGAGTCCTGGGCATAGTGCCCTGGTGGGCAACTCTGCTGGCAGCTGGTCGGAACAACTTAGTGACACAGGGCCTACTGGGACCCTCCAGGGGCCAGGGTCCTCTCCACACCTGCCAACTGCCCTGGCCCAGGTTCTCGGCTCTGAGTGCCCCACACCCACTTCGGTCCAGGGGCTGCCTGTCTCCTCGTCCTGGGAAGCTGAGCGGACTGTGCCCCCAGTTATCTTTCTAACCTCTCCTGCCGGGGGCTGGACACGTCCCTAGCCTGCGCCCCCTGAGAGGGGTTCAGAGTGAGGCCTTCAGGGGTGACAAGGCTCAGACAAGGCCACAAGGCGGGTGTGGGCCGCGTGCCGGCTGAGAGCCTCCGGCCAGGACAGCAGAGCAGTAAGACGCCCGTCCTCCTTCCTTGTCTCTCCCGACTGTGACAGGACACGGCAGGAAGAGGCTGTCAGGGCCAGGGAGAAGCCCTCACCGGGGACCGGGAGGCCGTGGTCTGACTTTCCGCTCCGGATCAGCGAGGGCAACACTGCTGCTGTGCAGGCACCGGAAAAGCTGGCCTCCGAGCAGCAGTGAGAGCCCGCTGCAGGGGCCCCGGGCCCCCAGCCCCACACCGGCGTGGGCCGCTTCCTCCCGGGGAACTTCAGCACGAGACACACGTGGAGAGGGAAGGGAGGGAAGACCCACAGTGACAGCGGGGTCCAGCGCCAGCACGTCCTCGCCCCGAGGAGGCCACCCGGACGGCCCCACATAATTGCTTCGTTTCAGCAACCAGGGAAGAGCTCGGGCTGCGAAGGCAAATCCGAAGCCGTGGTCAGAATCAGGACGCCGAGTCAAGCAGAGGCGCAGGGCCAGGTCCCGGCCTCATACCCCAGCTCAGCCTCTTGCTGGCTGTGACCTTGGAGAAGTTGCTGGGCTTCCTCAGGTGCCAGTCACACCAAGCCCAGGGCAACCCACCTCACTACATCCCACTTCCAGGACCCTGGGAAGAGGGGCCCTGGCTTCCAGTGCTGGCTGGGGTGGGGCTCAGGAAGTGCTTCCCCTCCCTGCTGCCCTGCGCCAGCCCCACCTTCCCGGACAGTCTGCAGGGAAGGCAGGAGAGCACCAGGGGACAGGGTGGACTGCGGCTTCTGCGGCTCAGCACCCAGCCATCGCTAAAGTAAATAAAGTGAAAATAAACCAATCGCCCAGGTAATGGGAGATTTTCCCCTTGTCTGCACAGTAATGGAGCCGCTGAAGCTGAGCTCCCGCTGTGAACTACAAAGGGAAAGAAGGCAGTGGCCTGGCCTGGCGTCCAGCGGCGGCATGCGCTCAGTCCCTCTCCTCGCCTCTCCCCCAGTGCTCTGCCAGGAGTGTCAGGCCAGGCGCTGGCGCCACCTTTCTACCGCCATGGTGTGGTTTAAGTGTGCCCCATACCGGTTCATGTGTCAGTTTAATCCCCTAGGGAGGCATGAAGGCGGAAACCAGCGGGGTATAGTGGCAGACTCCTGTGGGTGGTACTGTGTGAGGCTGAAGCAGAAGGACCACAGTGTGAGCCTGGCCTGTCAACTTGGTGCGACCCTGTCCCAAAATAAAAAAGGGCCAGGGACATAGCTCATTGTGAGGCGCTGGATTCGGTCACCAGTACCACACAATGTGTGCACACACATGCACACAGATCAGCACAACGTGTGCACACACATGCACACAGATCCGCAGAGAGGTCCTGAGGTCCGAACCCCAAAGGTCCTGCCTGCTTCTCCTCGGAGCCTGTGGCATTTACTAAGCCGGCTCCACCCACCCGGAGCCCTGGACAGAATACACCTCCCTGAGCCCGCCCATCCAGGATGTGCACCATCACACAGCTGGCAAAGGAGTGGCCCATGGCATTCTCAGGAACTCAGGACTGGGAGCCAAGGCGCACAGATGGAAGGAATGGCCGCCCTGCCCGTCACACACAGACCTCCCGGCTACCCCAGGTTGGCACAAGAGGCCAGAGGCAGGGTGGGCAAGTGCCCTGGGGCTCCTCCCACGGTGGACATGTCTCTTCACTCACACTCCTGGCCCACCTGTATCCAGGGTTACCTGTCACCCACGCGCGGGGCCAAGCGCCATAGTCACAGCTCTCTGTTTACTGGGCGACCACAGACCCACCCGTCTTTCTCTGGGGTCCGATATCCTTCCACCCATCTGCCTTGTGACTTGGTCAAACTGCTCAACCTTTGACTCAGCCCCTTCCTGACAACAAAGGGACCACAGCGGCGTCATCAGATTGGGGGTCGAGGGGTCCCCCCACCTAGTGCACGCGGCAGGTCCCCTCCTGGGTCCTCCTGCAGCGCCCTCCACAGCGCTCCCTGTGTAGACCCTCAGTCACGGAGGTCAAGCGCGCCGGGGACCAGAGAGGGCTCCGTCCTCCAGCTCCGCCGCCACGCGCTCAGACGCGGCCTCCACGCGGCGGGGCAGATGGGCGGGCGCCTGGGAAGCCACGGCTGTCAGGGCGACGGGAGAGGAGGGCACCCAGGGCCGCGACCCAGACGCCGAGGGCGCCAGGCTGTCGGCGGCGTCGCGAGCCGCGATCCCACCTAAGCTACCCTTGACGGGAAGGTAAGCTGCGCGCGTCGTGGGTTCCTGCAGAGACGAGAAACTGGTCCCCGCGGCTCCTCCCGCGAACTCTGCCACCGTGGCACTTGGGAGTCTGTCCTCCCTACACGCGTGTGCCCGGCTCCAGGCGGCTTCCCGCGTGCAAGGGCGGACTGCACCTCCGTGTGTGCGCGCACACTCGCGCGCCTGGGCCAGTCTGCCGCACCTGCCGGGTCACACACAACCCTTACAGGCGGGGCCGGGGGACGCCGCCCGGGGGGCTCCTCTGCCTTGCCCGAGACCCTCAGCAGGAGTCTCCAGCGGTACCTCCCTGTAGGCCCGAGCGCCGGGTTCTGACCCGTTACCACGCCTGACTCAGTTTCCTCATCTGTGACATGAGGAGGCTGGACGCGGCGAGAAGGTCCCCGAGGTCCTTTCCAACAAGCAAAACTTGGGTGGAGGCCAGACAGAGGCCATCCGGAGCCCCGCTGAGCTGACCCAGGGTCGCACGAGCTGAGGACACGTGCACACACACGCGTGCGCGCGCTCCAGCCTCACCTCGGCGCCATCTGCACCCCGCTCGTCAATGCTCGGGTCTGATCGGACTGACTCGGTTCAGCTCGGCTCTTCCCGGTTCAACTCGGCTCTGCCCGGCTCAACGCGGCTCCGGTCGGCTCCGGTCGGTTCGGCTCGGCTCGGCCCAGCCCGGTTCGGGTCAGATCGACTCGGCCTGGCCGCGCTGCGGGGACGAAGCGCCCGCCGGTGGGCACAGCCCGGGCAGCTGGCGGCTGCGGGCACGGCTGCGGGGGGCGCCCTGAGGCCCACCTCACCGTCCAGCCTCTTCCGAGCGCGGCCTTGGGGACGCGAACGCCTGGCGGTTCAAACGCACCTAGTGCAGGTTACTAGAGCACTGAACAGCTTCCGAGGCCTTTAGGGTACAAGATAACCGAGCAGCTTCCCAGCGCGGCCCCGTCGGGGTCGGTCCCGGGAGCCCGG
>PVIR01009316.1:0-53678 GCA_004026965.1 Petromus typicus | reverse complement strand
AAGGGGACAATGTTGAGATTGTAACAAAAAAGTAAGGAAACAAATTTTATATATATGGGGGGGTGGTAGGGTGGGTGGGGCTATGGGAAAAAATGAGAATTAAGTTGTGTCTTATACTGGTACAAATCCCCATTATGGAGTGCAATCATGATGTGTATATTTAATGTACCAATAAAGATAATTAAAAAAAAAAGAATAACTTCCATGTTACACACACAGGATGAAGAAAAAGACAGGAAAAAAGGGGGTGTGGCTTTCAGACCAAATATAAATAAACTCAGAATTCCAGGATAGAGACCACAAACTAACACCCTCACTATCTGAGTGGAAATCAAATGAGACAACGACACATATTCTTTGTAAAATGAAAGATGGTCTTTCAAAAAATCCTAGCCATAGCTGCCAAGTTTGCTGCTGGGTCAGTTAATGTCTACCTATCAAGGGTCACTACTTACAAGTGATAAGAAGAAAGAGAACATTTCCTTTTATTAAAGTCCTAATGTTCCTGTTATCTCTCCCATGAAAACTTTCCAAAGACTGGTATAGCACTTCTATGTTAATGTGTTGCATTTCTCCATTTGAATTTAAACTCCTGTAATGATGTATTCCTGCAAGTATTATATTTGGATACTGTTTCTTTTGGGAGACAGGATAAGAGGACACAGCCAGAACCCTGTATGATAATATTGTGAAATAGAAAGAAAATGTTCAAAGGGAAAGATAAACTGGGTGGGTGACAGGGAAAGTAAAGATGGGAAAGGAAAAAAAATTGATGTTAAGAGGGAAAAACAGAAACAAAACAGGTATAAGGGGGCTAGGAGTTGAAAGAAGAGCAAGAGAATAGAAAAAAAGTAAAATCAAGTTTTATAATGTACAGGTACAAATTCTCAATGAAGGATGTTTCATAATGTATACCTAACATGTACCTATAAAATTAATAAAGGAAAAAATCATTACTTACATGTTATTTTTCATAAATCGCTTAATTATAGTGCTTATATAATAGTAATAATATGACAGCCAAAGCTACATTGCCAAAATAACTTAGATGGGAAGGCGTAAACAAAATAAATTTATCTCAGCTCAGGAGGCCGAAGTCCAAGTCATGATGCTGAAGCGACTGGGATTTTGTCTCACACAGAAGAGAATGAGGGAACTTCAATCTCTTCTTCTGTTTATGATAACACCAACCCTATCACAGGGTCTTACCCTTACCATCTCACCTGCATCGAATTTCTCCCAAAAGGCCCATTTTTATATATAATTTAGCTTACACTGGAAGTTAACATTTCAATATATGAATGTGGGGAGACAAAACAATGAGTGTGTAAGAAAACATGCTCTTGGAGCTCACCGAAACAGAAGCTGGACGAATGCTTGGAAGCCAGGGGACAAGCTGATATGAAGGGCATACATTATGAATTCTGTCTTTCTGACTCCAAAGACAAGGTAAATCTCAAATCTGGTTCTTCAAGAAAGTACACAATCTAGTAAAGCAATGCAAGCTTTAAGTAAATTCTCATGGTAAGAAGCTCACTGACTCCAAAGGCATCTTGACATTTTCATTGTGTGGGAGAAAGCGGCACGACTAGTGAGTACACTTAACGGATTTTAGACTTGTCTCTGAGTTTGTTAAACAGTTTTTCTTCCCAGTGATCCTCATCCTCTGGACAATGGGCTCATGAAGTACAATTCCAGGTCTTCATTCTGAGTGGCTAAAGTTCCTTTCCATGGAGTGGTCATCACATGCCAGATTTAGGAGGCAAATGAGAGTTTGTAAAATCACCTTTGCCAACTTAATCCCATTAGCAAGTGCTGGAAATCTGAACACAGATTTGGCTCCATGCCTATGGACCCACTCACAATCCAACCCGACAGTTTCAATACTCTTTTGGGATGAATATACACTCCCTTAATATGTAACAGCTCCAAGTTTTGACTTACAAATTAAAATGGTCTCAAAATTATTATTCCTTGTAATCCATCTGTTATCAGACACAGGCAGTTGGATATCAAGGTCAAATCCAACCTTCCAATAAGGTCCATCTTTGGTGTGGTCTGTTCATCTGACTACAGCCAGAGGTGGAAGACTGAAGATTAGCTGCTGGGACTTGGTGCTGTGGCTCCCAGGTGTCACAAGCAGGTCTTCCCTCTGACTCACTAGCCCTATGTCCTTTGTAATAGCTCTGTACATGTCATACTTGCATTGCTGATACTGTGCTTTGTTATGAACCCTTTCACTTCAAATCACAGGCTGCTTTGCATACAGTAATTAATTAGGCCTTCTAACCCTCTTGTGAGTTTATCATGCATAAACAGAGTCCTGAGCTTGGCCTAGAGAATTTTCTCTTTGAGATTTGTAACTCCAGTGCAAACGTCCACCATGGACCTCAGGCTGCCTCCACAAAGGCTAAGAGAGAGAAGAATGAGCAAAAAAGGTGATATTATCATTCAGATCATGAAACTGCTACCACTGAGCAAAAAAATGGAAATATTTTTGAGCTCTGAAAAATTCAGTTAGTATGATGATGATCCCTTGAGAAGCACTGATGTTGGAGACAAAGGGTAAAAGTCTTCCAGCTGTTCTTGACCATAAGCTCCCAGTGACACTACTTCAGGGAGACCTCAGGCAATTTGAATAAACACCACTTGTGTAGCCTCAGTTCTTCTCCTGGAAGCAAAGTTAATTGGACTCTTGCTCTGTGTACTTCACAGAAGATGTCCTCAATCTTATCAAGCCATGAAAAGCAATGATTAGGGGGTCCATAAAATGTTGCACAAATATTAATATTTTCATCCTTTTGTGATTGGAGCTGAGCTCAGGATAACCTGTCAGACATGAAGATCAGTTCATTCCATTCACCATGAGTCTCTCGGGCACCAAAGGACCCTGATACTCCTCCTGTTTGGGGAGGCTGACAAGGTGAATGCAACACATTTTCAGTAACTTCTGCAACCCTGGATGTAGGCCCCAAATATAAAGGAGGCAGAATTTCAATTTTAAATTGGCACTGGTTACATTCTTGAAATCATTTCCCAAATTTAACATTTCATAGCCGATGCTAACATCATAATGTGTGAATATGCCTATCACAAGATAGATATGCCAGCCCAAGGTATGTCTGTACTCATAGTACTCTACTAGCATACCACAGAAGAGTAAAAATTGTGTGTTCAGTCTGCTACTTGCAATTAAAATATGAGGGGTTTCTTAAGTTAATAATATACTACTTATTTTGTTCACTTTGGGTCTTTTTCATCAAATTGATACTTTAAACTATATAAAAATTTATATGTACAACCTGACTGCTATCCGAGTTATATTTGCATCCACCTACACACTGATTCATGGGTAGAAATCCCCACTTCCTATGTGATGGTACAGGGTGGGACAGGGGAGTTTAGAAGATTATTAGATTTAGAGAAAGAAATCTTAATAAATGGAATTCATATCTTATAAAAGGGATCCTGGGAATTTTCTTAGTCGCCTTGTACCAAGAGAGGATACAATCAGAAAATACCTGACCATAACCCACAAGAAGGTCCTCATAAGAATTTAGTCATCTGGCCCGTGATAATTCCTTATTTCAATCCCTAGCACCACAAAAAAAAAAAAAAAACCTGGCCATGATAGCACTTTAATTTCAGAATTTAAGCACCAAAAAATAAAGAAAAACTAAATTTTTGTTCCTTATAGAACACCCAGTAGTACATGGTACTTTGTATTAATAGTCTGAATTAAGACAGTTATGAAATATATGTATATACAAATATTAGATATATATAACCTGCTTGCCACTCTGAGAAAAGTGAAAAGATTTTTTTACTAAGTGCTCCTTTGAAGTAAATTAAAGTTCCCCAATTTCTCTCTTCATCATTATTAAACAATTTAACAAAGAAATAATATACTGATTTTTAAAATGTGTATTGAACACTACTGGTAGATGTTTGGAATGTCACAAGAACTTTGAAAAAGAGCTAAGCAAGCTCTTATGAAAGAGCCAAAAATCCTCTCCAAAATAAACTCTCTTTAAACAAGAAAAATGCAAATATGGGTCTATAGAAAAGACAGACATAAGGAATATTCATAGCACTTCATTTAAAATAGCCAGAACCTGGAAAAATATCCATCCATCAGTGAGTGGATTAAGAAAGCATGATGTCTCCACAGAGTGATTGTAAATTTTGTCAGCTGGACCAGAGTGAGGGACATTTCGCAAACTGGAAAAGCACACTTTAGGGTTCTCTATGAGGACATGTGCAGAAAAGATCAGTGTGTGGCTCAGCATAGCAGAGAAGACGACCCAGTCTAAACATGGGCGGCATCTTCTGATCAGCTGGGTACCTTTGTGAAGTGAAAACGCAGGAGATGGTCATGAGCACCCCTTCTGACTCTGTGAGAGGAGATGCTTTCTTTTCTGTTGCTGCTGTTGTCCAGGCATATGAGACTCCAGATTATTTCTCAGATCTCAAAAGTGGACTTGCACTAGCAGCTCTCTAGGTGTCTTTCTGGTTTGCACTTCAGATTTAAGCTGTGTTATTGGACTCTCTCTTGTTCTGAGATTTCCAGCTGCTTGGATGAGGAGCTACCAGTTTCCCCAGCTCTCCAGCCTGTCAAAGTTATTGTGGGATAGGCCAGGGAGTTAGCTGAGTGGTTCCAGCACCTGTCTTCAAGGGTAAGGACCCGGGTTCTATCCCCGGTAACCATATTACCATACTGTGTGTGGAGACTCACGCCCAGCAGCAACCAGTACCACATACCACAGTGCCGGGCATGGTGGCTCGTGTCTATAATCCCAGCACTTGGGAGGCAGAGGCAGGAGGATTGCTGTGATGTGAATTTGAGGCTGAGCTCAGGGCCAAGCTGAATCACAAAGTGAGACCCTATCTCAAAAAATCTAAAAAAAGTTATTGTGGGATAGTCAGCAATTGATTAGGTAAAACAGTCTAACTAATCAATAGATAGATAGGTGAATAACCTTAACTAATACACATGGTATTGAGTATTAAAATACAATAACTAATGGTTGTAACATATCTGAGAATCTAAGAAAAATTATGCTTAGCAAAGGACCCAAGGAATAAGATAACATGGCATATGATCCTCCCAATGTGAAATTTTAGAACAGGTAAATTAATCACAGGGATAGAAATAAGATTAGTGATTGCTTTGAGCTAAGAGTGAAGAATTGACTAGAAAGGAATGCAATGGATTTTAAATGAATGTGTAAACTTCTACGTATTTATGTGGCACCCTGTGATATTCCAGCACAGGTATATAACCTGTAATGATTGAATTAGGATAATCATCATTTCCATTGCCATATTTCCTTATGCTTAAGCTTTCCTTTCTACTTCTTCAAAAATATATAATAGGGTATGGCAAACAACAAAATAGGACTTTTTGATGAAAATACTTTGAATAAGGTGATTACTTCAAGTATGTATATATATATATGTATATATATATATATATATATATATATGTATATATACACGTATATATACATATATATATTTTTTGTCAAACATCAATGAATTGTTTACTTAAAGTGAAAGTAGCCATATCATGCCATTTTGCTTCAATCAGATATATTTTGAAGCATACACAATGACTCCGGCATGTCCCAAACTCCCAATGACATCATTACTTCCCTCAGAGTGTGCACAACATCTTACTTACTTAATAGAAGGGGAGGTAGGAAAAAAAAATCTCTGCAATTCTGACCTTCTTTGTACTAATAATCTGTTGAAAGTTCCAAAAATATTAAATCCCAACTGGAAACAGGGAGCTGTTGTTATTGGTGTTATTGTCGTTCTTTTGTATTTTTAGACGAAAGGTTGAGCTGAGTGCACCTGCTATGATTTGCCAAACCACAATTCTCTGTTGTGTGGCCTTTCCCATGACTTTGAGAATCCAACTAAACTTTTATGCAGGTTCTACCTGTTAGTGCCTTCTGTTCAGGTGTGTGCTTTGCTCCAGGAACTCAAAATACCCAGTGCTTGAACTTTCCCAGCTGAATGCCAACCTTCACCACCCCTCTGCCATATGGTATTTGCAGCATCACATTCTCACTTTCATGTCTGGGATGGTGTATGAGACTCAGCTCTGAATAGCAAGTTAAATTTTCTGAGTGCTTCATCTCTGCCAAGCACTATGCTAGAAGATACTTCATAGGCTCTGTCTGATTTACACCTCAGAATAACCTCATGAAGAAATTATTATATCCTTTTACTTCTGAACAAAGTGGTCCATTGCAGGTCACACAGATGGCACAGTTATGCAACAGCAAGACCTCCAACCCAAGGACAAGAGTGGGCCATGAATCAACCATAGGGGGCTGTCACACCTTTGATGGCAGCATTTGTCCAATGTGTACTGCCGGTGTGTGGCTTTAGAGAGAGGTATGATATATAATTATAATCCATGAGGTAAGTGAGGACAAGCAAGTAAAGTCACCAAAGCCTATGATCTCAAGCACCTGGCAGAAACAGAACTTCTGTGATTTGTCACCTGGAGTCTCCTTTTCACTTGTGAGCGCAAAGCAAGGAGTCTCTTTTCTTTTAGTCAACATTTAAAGTTTTATGTTTTTAAGTTTATCTTTGTGAGCTCACAATTGAAAGAAAAACAGAACAAAACACATTGCTAAGTCCTTATTGGAGCTGAGAAGACCAGGGCCCTTCCAGGCCACTTCGTCTACCCATATAGGATGGGCCACACCCTCACACATGATAAGATCTCTATATACTGCATGTACTCGGTCCCTAGGACAACACTGGGTCAGTGAGCACCATAGAGTTACCTGCCAAATGCATCACGATTCTAGGTGAGGACAAGATATCCTCTCTCTCTCTCTCTCTTTTTTGTTTGTCTTTTTGTTTTTGTTTTTGTTTTGTTTTTTTGAGACAGGGTCACGCTTTGTGATTCAGGCTGGCCCTGAGCTCAGCCTCAGACTTATATCGTAGCAATCCTCCTGCCTCTGGCATTACAGGTGTGAGCCACCATGCCCAGCACTGTGGTATGTGGTACTGATTGCTGCTGGGCATGAGTCTCCATGCCCAGTATTGTATGTGGTTATGGGGATCGAAGCCTAGCTCTTGCACTTGCAAGACACATGCTGGAACCACTGAGCTAAATCCCCAGCCAGACATCCACTCTCTTGCTGGAAACTAGGATAACACCAGACACATGACAGCCCTTAAGATGCCCCACCACTTCATGCAGATAACCACAGGAAAAAAGCATAGTGGTGGAATTCACTGGGGTGGGGTTACCACCTTGGATGGTGGGTGCCAGTGGCCATGGCATGGAGGTAGGGAGGTAGAGGGTGGTCAAGGTCCAAGAACACAAGGGGCAGAGTGCATAACCTGGGT
Organism: Petromus typicus; assembly: GCA_004026965.1. NCBI lineage: Eukaryota > Metazoa > Chordata > Mammalia > Rodentia > Petromuridae > Petromus > Petromus typicus. The sequence continues at coordinate 46,304 of PVIR01009316.1, read as the reverse complement.
GCAGACCCCTAGGATACAGAACTATGTGTACTCAGTGGATCTGGCTTTTCATCCCAAGCTCCACTGCCCCATCAGACTTCACTTACAAACACAAATTCAAAGTTAAAATTAGGACTATGAAAGAAAGCACTAACAGGGAACTAAACCCCATGAGAGAGAAATTCAGTAGTCCATGGCCTCATGTGCTGTAAAGGCCCTGGTCACGTACTCACAAAATCAGCCATAGTGAATTCCATTAGTGTAAGTTCCATGTGTGGATGTTAGAATATCCTAAATGCTGCCCAATTCAAATCCTGGTTTATGAGTAGCTACGTGACTTCTAAGCAGCTACTTAATCATATTATATCTTGGTTTTCTTCTCTGTAAAATGGTACAGTTGTGAAAATTCAATGCATAAACGTAAATGCTCAGACTAATTTCTAGCACGTAGTAAAAGTCCCATCAGCATTAGCTCTTTGATGGTTATTTTTAAATATTGTCCACATCATGGTCCCCAAGCCCTGGTATGTACATCTTTAAACAAATCTGCTTTTAACACTATTTCACTGAATGAACCATAAGAACTATGCCTTATCAGTTACCTCTTGCTTCATCATTTTAGTATTTATTAGATGAGTTCAAAGCAAGCATAAAAGCAAATTTTATGAAGGAAAAATAAATATTTAACTCTACTCTCATACATAAAAATTTCAATTTTTGTTCATAAGATGCCATTTGTTGCCCATATGTATGTATGCTTTTATAAAGCTACAATAATGTCACATATTTAATTGTATTATTTTATCTAACATTAAATTATAAGCAGTTGGTAACGATGCTACATTGCCATCATAATTATCATTGCAATGGTTATATTACATCCTATTATATTGATATATCATCATTTACAATAAATTATCTCGCTATTGATGGACATTTAAGTTGCTCCAATTTTTTTGGCAATTACGGCTAATGCTGTAGTAATCATCACTGAGCACTTAGCTTTATTTGTATTGAATTATTTTCTTGAGCTTCGTTTCCAGGAGGAAAATTCCCAGGGCAAAGGAGAACAGGCACATGTAGATTCTTTTTAGAAGTAATAGTTAGGCATTGTTTTAGAGAGGGGTAATAGTAATGAAGAACAGTAAAATGGCATGAAGAAGCCACTTCATCTGCACAGTGTGCTAAACTATCAGCACACATTGTAAATTCCATTTCTCCCAGAGCAAAGGGCATTGTAATTCCTATTTTATGAATAAGGGAACTGAGGCATGGGGAATTTAAAGAACTGGTCAAAAGCCATATATTTAGCAAGTCAAAAACTGGAAAGGAATCAAGTATCAGTAGCCTGATATCGAAGTCTGTTAATTAAGCCAGGCACTCAAACTCTTTCCTTCATGTGTTGATCTGACCAGAATCTGACACATTTTCAAATAATCCCCCTTTGAGCTCTCACGAGAGATTCAGCCCAGTACAAACTCACAATGAATTTGTCCTCCTTCAAAATGTTGCCTCATCTTGTACAAGATCTTGTACATGTTATGTTTTCCTGTCTGTCTTTCCCTTCTCTGAGCCTTATTCTCTCCCATTGTTTTTAAATTTTATGCTTATCATTTTTTCCCGCTTAGTTCATCTTGTTTTCCTCCAACCACACATTTAAAGCACACTTTATCTGTGAAATTTTTCTAGAAGCTGGAATGGAGCCTTTTTTCTTGCTGTGTTTTCTTTAACTTGTCATTACATTTTTCCCCTTTCCAGTTTTTAAGCAATTGTATCAAACGTTAATAAAATTTTTCATCTACTTTGTGTTTGCCTTTTGAAACTGATTTTGAGTGCCATTACAATTAAATTGGTGAATTAATGTTTTCTTGACATGCTATAAGCCATATGAAAAGGTTTACAGAAATCCTAGCTGTAATTTTCTTCCTTCTCAGAACATTTTTTTTAAGAACTACATTTTCATAATATGTGAGAAATTCAAATTAGATATCGGTAAACTTTCTTTACACAATTTTAAGAACAATCACATGGGGAAAACTGAAAATCTATTTTGTTTTACAAGTCTCATATATTGTTTAAAGCATTTTTAATGTAGGTTAATCTGGTTTTGTTGTTTTAAGTATAGTTTCTATTACAGGAGGGGAATGTTCAGACTACTGTGAACCAACATCTCCAAGCCAGTATTCTTTCGCTTAAACATTACAAGTAGGTTTTAAGAAAGAGAAGAACAATAAACACACACACACACAGAGAAATCAAACTGGTTCCATGGACCCTGAAGTGAAAAGATTGTTCCACACCCAGAACATTCTATTGTAAGTTTTGCAAGTACAACAGGGACAAGTGAGAGAGAGTCCCACTCCTCATACAGTTGTGAAGCTCTCAAGGAAACTTCACCAAGAAATCACTTTCCAGATTCCAACACCCATCATTTGGGCCCTGTGAACCAGTGTGCCAGGAGGCTGCACTCTAAGAAATCAGAGGTTTCTGGTACTGTCCTTTGGCAGTGGTTATCAAGGTGATAGCAATCTATAGACAAGAAATATAACAAGCTCATCCTGGTTTTCTTAAAACTAAGATCATCCCTATCCTATAGTCAATCCTATTTTTTTAATGGTCTTGAGAGTAGCTGAGACATCAGAGACAGGCTTAGAGCAGTAATTAATGTGAATTCTGACAACTGTCTTATAGGTTTGAGAAACAACTTCAGATTTGTTTTCACCATGTTTTGGGTCTCAATCATTCTCCTGTGTCTCCTCTCCTTCCTGCTTCTATCTGGAAGATCTCTACACCCAAAACCCTGCTGGGTTCATCTTTGAACAAGCAGGGTGTCCAGATAAATATTTCCTAAATGAACTGCCAGGGGACCCCCAGTCAAGGGAAGAAACTCCAAGCAAAAGGCCCTCTGGGAATCTCTTCCTCAACTTTTCAAAGGATCTCATGCAACCCAGCAGGTCTTTGTACAACAAACGGACTGTGTAAGTGGTAGAATCGAGAGGAAGCTTTTGGATGTCTGAGTTATGACATTTACTGCAACATTGCTGACAAAAGAAAATCAAGTTGCTGAAAACATTTCTCAATTATAATAGTGAGGAAGTGAGAAAGTGCAGCCAATAATGAGATAAATTTCAAAATTTAAAATTCAGAGAAAGAGAGGTTGAGAGAGAGATCCACATGATGTTTTATAGCTTTGCTAGTGTTTCCCACGCCCCAGTCTACAAGGCTTTCTGCTTTTCATTAGAAAATCATATTATCAATTCTCTTAGACCTAATTTAGAGGTCATATTTCTGAGGCTTAGCCCGTAAGCATTAATCTGAAATGTGTCACATAACCTTCCCAAGGCTGGATTTGACAAGCAGTAAAGGAAGACAATTAAAGAACATAATTTCTAGGTTTTCCCCAATATTAAAATGACTGAATCCCACATATTTTGGGTTTTCTGATCTTCACCCCCTCCTCCTCTTCCTGTCTGTCTTTTCCTATCTGTATCACACTCTGCTAGTGAGTTAAACTGAAACCATGAGTTAGCTTGAGGTGTTTACCTGTGTTATTCTCAAGCAGAAGGCTTAATTTTGCAAGAAAAGATTCCCTTTATCTGATGGAAGTAGTTCCTTCTGTATCCCCCTCCCTCCTCTTTTGGCTTTCCTTCTATTTTTAGATAGACAGTTTGAACAGTCTTAATATATCAATGACATTTATAACACATGTTAATATCGAAAGCGTCAATGTTCTATTTGTAGAAATGACTGCTGATGTGATGAGCTGCTTTTATTCTATCAGTGACTTTTTTAAAAAATAAATTGCATGAAACTCTGTGCCCTTTTGGGAAAATTAAAGGATAATAATAAACCATTCCCTGTCCTAGTTTGTCCAACCATCAGCTTTCAGGTATGAGGTTTTCTCTTTTTTTTTCCAGAAAACATTTTATAAATTGCTCTTTGCAAGTTCAGGACAAATATGTGTCTCTTGGAAGAGATGACAGCAGGCTCTTCTGGGAGGATGCATTAGGGAGGCAAGTGTGGACACTCGGGGATCCATTTTATAATCTTTGCCATTTTTCAAGCTCAGTATGGGGTAGGTGCCTTAGAATGCTAGAAGTAGCCAATGCTGTGGTTTTTATATAAAATATACAACTCCCATCTCTGCCTCTCCACATTTCGTCTACTATTACACTGCGTTGAACAATTACAGGAGTTACAGGTGAAGACCATCTGAGTTGGGGAGCTAGCATTGCTCTGTGATTTCAGCAAGTTACTCAATCCTCTGAACTGTACTTTCTTCTAAGCAAAGTAGGAAATAAATGTGTCTGCTTCAAAGAGGTGATGAGATACCATGTGAATATTGTATTAAACATTAAACCTTACAGATAGTAGCTCTTGCCTCTGTTTCTGTTAAACTTAAAGTGCATTATTGCCTCATTTGCAAAGGTGTATTTCTTACTTTGCAACTCTGTGCCACTACTTTTACATTCTGCTACCTTTTGGCTGGAAACATCTTGGGATCTTTGATTGTCTAGCTTTAGAATGTTTGCTCTCAGACCAGTGTCCCAGCCTACACTTGCACAACTTACATTTGAACCACACAGGCTTTTATGTTTACTTTCTATTTTTTAAAATTATCTTTATTGGTATATATGAATACACATGATAATCACATTCAACATTAAGAGTTTGCACCAGAATATGACATGACTTCATTCTCATTTTTCCCTTTTCCCCCTGCCCTGCATGTCCCCATCCCCTATATACACAATCTTTGTTTTCTTTTTTCTTTATTATTACTACATTCATTTTCCCCTCATTATTTACCCTACACTCTTTCCTTTAAATATTTTCTAAACATGCTGAAGTTATGCAGGATGCAGTTCCACCAATAGCAACTCCAAAGTCCTCAGTGCAATACTATTTAGAACTGGAGCCTGAAGAGAGGATAGGTCAAGTGGGTGAATCCTTCATGAAGAGGGTAAGTGGTCTTACAAAAGATGCCCGAGGGAGCTTAAGCACTCTGATCTTGGACATGCCTGACTCCAGATCTGACTCCAGACTCCAGAGCTTGGGCGATAGGTTACTTTTATTAATAAAATATTATCTCAAAGATATTTTGTCATGACACCCTCCCAACACATGAAAGCATACGCCTTCTTGTTTTCTCTTGCTATTTACTCCACCTGGTGGTCTTAATTCCTCACCTTAGCTCTTCTTCCAAACTGGCTTACATTGTGCCTTCTCTAGGAAGTTTTCTCTCATGGGAACTGAGATTCACCTCTCTCTGTCATCTCATAGATACCTGTGCTGGCTATATGATGCCATCTTTCATAATCATCCATAAACTGATTCTGTGGTTCTCTGAGGGCAGAAATTATGTCTCATTTGCCTTCATATTTCCAAACCCTAACACATGAAACCCAATACATTTTGTTGATCAACTAATTTATGAGGCTTCCAGATAGGTCATCCATGTTTCTAATTTGTGAATCCTTACTTAGTTTGCACTGGCCTCTCATGTCTCTGGCCCAGTTTTTATTTATTTAACAAGTAATACTGATTATTTGGGCATGTAGATCTAGAACATTTAGTAAAGTTTAATGATTCATAGTACCAAAAAAAGAAATACACCTGATTTATATTTCCATGGCAATCCTGCTTGGATCATGCAGCAAATTGGTTGCAGCAGAGGCTACATTCACCACCAGGCATGACCACCATGTCTTCAGTGCAGGATCAGACACTTCTGTACCTATTCAGACAGAGTGTGATTGAACACTTGACATAGTAAGCCTTCTCTCTTGTTTCTCACCTTCTATTCCATGTGGCAGGAGAGTCAAATTGAGCCATGTCGTGGTCCCTCACTTGACTTCCTTTGAACACCTGCCAAGATATCCTACTACTTATAAAGGTAGGAAAGATGTACAACAAGTACAAAAAATACCCTGCTTAGATCTTAACTGAAGTTCACTAGTGTCATCCAAAACTTTACCACTGCAGTCACCAACAACAGTGTCATTTGCTTGAGAAATTATTAAAAACTTGCATTCCTATTATAGTATTGTCATATTTATTTTAAAACTACTTTGGACCATATGGAAGCAGAAGCAGTTAACACAATTAAAACTAGGTGTTCCTATATGTAAGACCTTAATGTCATCTAATGCTAGCAAAATGTTGACCTTTATTTTGAAGATGCATTTAAGTCCTTATCACATTCACTTGCTGGCAGCAGAGATAGCCTTGAACACACACATACAAATTACCAAAAATGATGAAAGAGTTAGCCACACTACACTCTAGCAGAATTATTATATGATTTCTCTTGAGAAATACTCTTCAGTCTTCCATTTTAGGACCCTGTAGGCTGCACTATTATGCTCCATATCTGGGAATCTTATAACATAACCAGTTTCTCATCCCAAGACTTTGAGAGTTCATATACTTTCAAAGGACAATGTGTTTCTAAAGTCTCAAATCACCACTTTCTACACCTTTCCACAAACTCCTAGAGATCATTCTGTATATCAGGGTGACTATAGTAAAAATGTATTCTACACTCTGAAATAAAAGAGTGGATTTCAAATGCCTTATCATCAAAACAAAAGGCAAGTGAAGCAAAGACCACATCACTTACCTTGATTGAATCATATCAGATCATTAACATATATCAGAGTATCACAGTGTAATCCTTGGATATATACAATTATTATTTATTTACAAAATAGAAATAAATTTTAAAAGCTTTTGAATGTTACTCACTTTTCTTCAAATATCCCAAATCTGAATCTCTAAATGAATGGTTTTCCATGGAATGTTAAATGGCCTAGAGTGGTCTAGTATATAGTACAGGTGGCAAAGACGAGTCATACATTGTATGAGCTCCTTGTTACCATCACAATGATGTACTAATAAACCACTGCACATATTAGTGGCTGACCACACACATATCTTTTTCTCTCATTAATAGACCTGTGACTTGGCTGTATCAGTTCCATTTTGATCTTCAGGTCCACTCGGTGAGTTTGTAGGATTCCAGTTTGGCTTTGGCTTGCCACATCCTCTTCTCAGAGCAGTGCTATTGCGCACGTTTTCACTGGCACATCACAGAGGAACCAGTGAATAAGCCCATCCATATAATCACATTATCATCTCCTCTCACTTTACTTTGCTAATAGTCCACTGAGCAAAACAAACTCCATGAAAATGAGAATTAGTCCTGATTTGTCCTTTTAATTGGATTAGGAGTAGTGAAGCACTGTCTGGGTCATTTCTGGGTGGGTCTTAGAGGCATGGCCTTGGCAACTATGGATGAGCTCTCGCCTCTTCCACTCCACTGCTGTTCCTCTGCTGAGCTTCTCAGTCACCAGGGACTGAGCAGCTCCTTTTCTCCATGTGCTTCTTGCCAGAGTTTGTTTGGAGCCAGTGGCCATGGACTGAATCCTCTGAACTGTGACCCACATTAAAATTGTCTTCCCCATAAAGTTGTCTTCCCCGCAGTGATAGAAGCGAATGTTGTGACCAAGTCATTCTTGATAGTGTAGGATGATGCTCTGTTCACTGTAAGAGGGCTCTGTAAAGTCCTAGGATGAAGGGTGTGGATGTATCATTCACAGAGCATATTTCAGACCTCACATCCAACACAAACCTGACTTTCCAGTCACCTTCCATCTAGCTTCTACTGCTCCTCCTCACGTATTTGCTGTGTTCAGCTGATGGGAACTATCACCCCTAGAGTTATTTCTTTGTTATGTAGGAAAAAAAATTCTTATTTATGCCACTGAAAAAGAATTTCTCCTCCCTAGGGTTCAGTTTCCTCATCTAGAAAATTAAGAAATTGGATTACATGTTTTCTAATATTTTTTAGTTCTCATATCCCATCTTTTCAGTGGCTTTTACTCTTCCTAAAGCAATATGGTAGAAAGAATAAAGAGTTTAGGTCCCTCTGTCAGACATTCTATTTTCAAATATGTTATTTCTAATGTGTTTAACCCCATAGAAAGCACTTACAATCTATGGTGTTCAGTGTTCCATCTCTTAAATAGCAATAATAATAGAACCTACTTTTACAATAGTTGTGAGCCTGACGCACACAGAGAACTGTGTAAATGTTTTGAAAGGATAAATAGTAAGATACATTTCAGGCACTGAAAGATGTCTAGACCAACGGGGTTAAGATAAATCATGAGCCTAGAAGAGTAAATTAAGAAAGGCAGAAACATGGTTTAAACCATGTTAAACTCTTCAGTTTTTATCCTGCAATCAATGGCCAACATCACAATGTGTTAAGCAATGTGGTTAGTCACTATAGTCAACACAATTTTGAGAAAAGAAGAATTAAATGAATCACAAATAGGATAGGCCAAAAATGCATTTTTAAAATACAGCTTTTATCAGTGGATAGAACTGGAGCAGAGCAGAGGAGGAAGGATGCAGGGAGAAACTAGAAACTATGATGGTCTTAGTTTAGCTACTTGAAGACGAGTTGCCACAGGCACAGAACCCAGTGTGCCAAAGCCCCAGGGCTCCTCATGGCACCTCAGTTTTATGTAATGCTGCTTCCCCAGTTTGGCTGCTTTCTACAAATGCAAGCAGGAAGGGAGAAGGTGAATTTTCCTCCCTTCAAATGCCCACATCCATTGGAAGAGTGAGCGAACAGCATTAATAATAACCTGAGACAGGTTTGTACTTGTATCCTGGAGAGCTCAGAAAGGGCAGTCACTTGCAGAAGTATGATTGTGATGCTTTGATGTCATCTTGAAAATACTCCTGAAGGAGTTCAGACTGAAGCAGAGTGGGCAGAGTACACAAAGCCATACTCCGTTGAAGCTCAACCATAGCAGCCCTTTTACCTAAAGCCAACATGTGGAGCACCTCTTAGCAACACCATGACTTGCTTGATTACATCTTATAACTGGTTTGGGGAAAACTTTATTCATATTTCCATAAGTCTCTCTAAGAATGCATCTAACCCCCTCTTTGCCCATCTTTTTACTATTGCTGAGAAAAATTGCTTAATGGCCACCAGCTCACATGTGTGAACATGTCAGTGTGTGGCTGTTGTCATTCACAAAAAACTGGCCTCCTCTTCTATTTATCTTTTTGTCCTGCAGGATGCCTAGATAGAGACTCTTGTGTTATTCTGAAGGCATACATTGGTCAAATCAAATGCAGTTCTTGAAGGTGTTTAATGATACTTTGATTGCCTAGGTCTTTCTGTCCAGAGCTGGTTTGAAGATTTGTGTGTGTTGCAAAGGGAAGCTCACAAAATTATTCTCAGCTAGAAATCTTAAACTGTATGTGTAAAAGTCAACAGAAACAACTTGGAAGTCATGACAAGAACCAGAAGATGGTACCCGTGTTGAACTAGGGTGTGTCTGTCCACTCATTCACTCTGCAAGTGATTCTTTCTGACATTCAGCTCTGAGAACCTCGCTCATGCCAGACACAGCAGCAAATCATGGAAAACACAGCCAAGGACACTTAGAGCAAAAGCAGTCAATATAAATTACTCCCAAAATAGTTATTTAATTTCAGTATGAAAAATAGTAAGGGGAAGGAGATGCTCCATGGAAAATATTTAGATCAAGAGCTAAGAGTTGAATATAGTGAGGACCTGTTACTGAGGAGATAGCTGTGTGACCAGTAAAAATGAATCACATAGAATGACCTATGATTTGGAACTGGGAGAAGCATCTCAGGTCTTAAGATTTAAATGATGGCTGGCAAATGGAAGGAAGATGAGGACAATCAGTAAGGATAGATGGCTGTGTGAGTGCGAGTTGAGGACAAAAATGAGCAAGACCAGACAGTCCAGGGAAGCCATGCCTTTTAGAGATGCAAACTAAGGTCCAGAACATGCAAGTCTAGCAGACCATGTTACACAGAAAATTGGAATCAGGCCACCCTTTTTGCCGGAGGCAAATGGAAAATGACCCCACACAGGAATAAAACCTGCATTTGATTGTGAAGTAAATAAAATAAACATATCTTGAAGAAAAGATTCTTCAGCATTTTCTGCAAACTGAATGAGAAAACTCTACATCTGAACAAAGTCCTCTCAGGTAGCAAACTCTCATGCACATGAAATATTTTTCTTCCACTACTTTAAAGTTTGGCAGAATATCTTATGCTCTAAGAGCACTCAGTAGACTTCGGAATGATGACGGTATTTCAAGTCACACTTTCATCTCCTGGAACAATAGTACAGGAATTTTTTCTGCTCTTATTAAAATGAAACATAATACTATTTGTACTTCTGTGTTTGTTTCAGAGCTTTCTTGTAGTACTCGACACAGTCATAGAAATTGCAAAAGACAGAAATGATATATAATGAAAGATGTCAAACAATGAGTTCTTAAAACGTCTTACACATTAGCTAAATGGATAATTTACAGGAAAAGAAGCTGAACATACTTGTAAAAAAATCCTAGAAAATGCATAAACTTAGCCTTCAGTTCCTCTTCAAGTAATTCTTCCTGAGGAAATAACCACAAAGATAGAAATCACTACCACACTACAACAAAATTACTAGCTTGATAGGAAGTTAATTAATTCATAAAATTAAGAAAAAAGAAGAAATAGTCAAAAGTATTAATACTGAATTTGATTTCATTTTCCTCACTCCGTTTCTTTCTGTGTATTGTGAAAGCTATTTTTTAATCTAAAAATGGTACAAAAAGTTTTATAAATAAGTGAACTTGTATTTATACAATATTTTCACAGTCTATTTATTTGCTTTCACAGCTGTTTCTGTGCTAGGAGAGATGAAGGGGAAAAATAGATAAAGCACGAGGGAAGGAGCCTTTGCCAGAAGTCTAATGATGCCAAGTGTTTCACATACTTTAGCTCATTTAGTCCTGGGAAACCCTCAGAGAGTGATGGGTTATTTATTAATCCTGCGTTGCTGTTAAGGGACATCTCAGGTCAGAAGGCTAATGCACAGGGCAACATCAGCACAGATATAAGTTTACCAGTTCTCACTTCCATTAACTATATGAAATTGAGCATACACCATGAATTAGCGAACTCCAACTGGGTTCCTCGTTAAATATCCTGTCCTCCCAAGACTCAAACACAGAACGGACTCCTGGATTCATTTCCTTTTTTACATTTTTACCTCAAGCTGGCTTCTTCCTCTCTCCTACTTTAGTTCTCATATTAGTAATAAAATAACAGCTAAAATATTCATAAAACATTAATATGAGAATTAAATTAATTAATAGAGACATCAAAATAGTGTCTGAGAAGTAGTAAGATCTCAAGAAGTATTATATTCCTGTACATCTATCAGTAGAAGCATTGTTTATTGTCATGAAATACACTGCACTTTGTCCTAGTTTTTCATAAACCCAGCACATGCACACACACACACACACACACACACACACATACACACACACACATGACATCACTGGCTCATCTTTTTCATTCAGTGTCTTCCTTACCCACACAGCAGGACCAAATCCTGTTGATTCCATGCCCCCATCATGTCTTCCATCTTTATAGTCCTCTCTTTGATGATGCAGGGAAAGATTAACAGTAGGGACTTTATTGATAGACTGACTATCTCTTAGAATTTAAGCTGACAGATCAATGGTCATAAGGCTCGGGAGGACAAGTTGTCCCTCTCTGGGGCAAGACACAGATGTTGAAGCCTGATTAAGAGGCAAGATAAATGATCACACTGACAACCCAAAACTGTCCTACTTCTTCTGATTTAACAAGCTAAGAGAAAAAAGAGGATTCTCTATCTAAAGAGAATCTATCTGAATCTAAGCTGGCATCTGTTCTGGTAGTTTAGCCAGCTTAACAGAGAGCAATCGAGCTACTTATCCTGGGCCTGTGGATGCAAGTATCTTGTACAATGTATTTTAAAATAACTGGTAAAACAATTACAGCATTGAAAGTGGAGAAATCATAGTTTGAATTATTGGGTATATGATAATGAAGCATGGAGCTGCAGCTCTCTGAAACTTGTATTCATCCTTGATAGCAAAAGATCATCATATTTATTTCATGGGACTTTTATGAAGATAAAATATATGTAATCAATTTGGCATGGAGGAGAGAATCAATAAACAGTATCTATTATCATTATTATTGTGGGTTATAAAATAAGTAAGACATAGCTCTTTTGTCCTAGTAAAACAGAAAGAAGGAAACAGATATATGGAATACTTTAATGAATGACATTTTTATGCCATATAATAATATATAAGTATATATTTAATCAGTGTGCACTAATAATTAATGGATTTGAAAAGTTAATTATTTAATAAGTAGCAGTAATATCACAGCATCTCATTAGGTTAATTAAAAAATACATGGTAAAAATCATGACTTAAAAGTGATCAAATTATTTTACCTAAGTGAAATACAAAATACAATTCAATGAATGTCTTCATAGAATCATTAATTCAATTTAGGCCAGAACTGAGGACTTGGGAAGGGTTTATTTAAAGAAAAATACCTTAGTTGTGATCAACTAAGTTTGAGAAACTTTGTATATAGATATTAATTAGAGTTCATTCAGGCAGGAATTATCAAAGCACTCAAATTAGTGGTTGATCATATCAAATTCTAAAAGAAAAATATAATATGCAAATATTCTATGAAAATTATTCTGCAAAACATGTAAGAGTAGATATTTTAAATCAAGCAGAAGTAGGAGGGTTTAAGTTCATCTGGGATATGTGAAACAAAGTTCAAAAGTTCTCTTAATTTCAAGATTTCTCAAAATCTATGTGCCAATGCTAAGTGTGAGCATGAAAATGTAATACAATGTGGCCAGTGTTTGATCAGCTCTCCAAAATGTGCAATAATTATAATTTGATAAACTATTTGTTCACTTGTCTTGCATAAAGCTCACTTGTTGAATTTTGGCTTTTTAAATAGCCCCTGAGAGATTTTAAGAGGGAAAAGTTTTCAAAATTGTGTGCAACACACACTGGTAGTTTTCTCTAACATCAATTTTTCCCTTGTCCTGTAGTAAAAAGATCTCTGAATTTTGGCTCTACCAAAAGAACAGATGTTCAGTTTACCAGTCTTCCTAATGTGATTCCTTTCAAGTGAGTGGGATAAAGAAAGAGCATTTGTAAGTTCCAGAAAATATTCTATAACAGTTCGGAGCCAGAAAATTTGTTCTTTTCTATAAAGAACCTTATAGCAAATATTTTAGGCTTTGGAAACAATATGCATTCTGTTTCCATTATCCAATTCTACCACTTTATCATGAAAGCAGCCATATACAGTGTGCCAACAAATGTAAACAAATAGGCTGAGCAGTTCCATTAAGACCTCATTTATAAAAATGAAGAGTGGAAGGCTGGGGATTTAGCTCAGTGGTCCTTGCACCTGTCTTGCAAGCACAGGGACCCAGGTTCATCCCAAGTAATTACATACAACAATAATGGATGTGAAGATTCACACCCACCAGCAATCAGTACCACATACGACAGTGCCGGGTATGGTGGCTCACACCTGAAATCCCAGCACTCAGGAGGCAGAGACAGGAGGACTACTGTGAATTTGAGGCTGAGCTCAGGACCAGCCTGAACTACAAAGCGAGACCCAGTCCAAAAAAAAAAAAGCACAGTGGAGGGAAAAGTCATGAGCATTAGTTATAAAATGGATATGAGAAAACCAAGGTATTTTAAGAAGGCCTTGGTGGATGAAGAGTGGTGATAGTAAGTTCCCTGGATTCATTTTCTAGCATCAGAGTTGAACTAAAGAAACAGACAACGCTAGGTTGCCAGGGAGTAACAAGAAAATCCCATAGAAAACCCTGCTTTCTTTATCAAACAACAATGAAAGTGACAGTTTTACAACATATTCACACATGCGCATGTACAACTTTGTAAAGAATAGCTGTTGTATTATTCCAACACAATAGCAAACTGGAGAACTTATACTTTGACTCTCCTGAGGCTGTGAGGAGACATCACAGAGCCCCTCTTGGAGTAGTGCCAGAAGAGGAAAGCCTAGGACATTGAATACTTTAACTGATAAGGATGTCTACTCAAAACTGATGATGTCAGGAAGACCAAAGAGCTGCCTTGAATTCCACATGCACTACAATTATGAAGTAACCCTTCTGTTCTTCATTGGAGGAGTCAGAGGAAACCAATGGAAAGTTGGACTGTGTCTCTCACTCAGCCCTAGTCAGGTCACCCCTGCTCAACATCAGTGGATCTCCCATAGGGAGCTGGCACCCAGTAAGGAGGTACAAGAAAGAGCAGTAACCAGAAGCCCTCTACCCTTGGTGTCACTGAAGGCCAACTAGGGAATCTAGACTTCTGTCTCCATCAGGCAGTAACCGCTCCTCCTTCTGAAGTGGATCACAAAAAACAAGACAGCTAAAAATATTCGAGTATACATGATTCAAATTCTCCTTACACAACAAAAATTAAACGTTATACAAAGTTACTTCATGAGAAATCTCCCCCCCACAAATATATGACAGAATAACTTGACACTGATTTTAAAGCATATATGACTTAAAAATATTTCAGTGTAAAAGAGAGACAAGACTAAAATATGTTGAAAAGTAAAGTCTCCTTGAAGAAACTGAAAGTTTAAAAGAGGAACTAAATGGAAATTTAAAATCTGAAAACAAATAAGCAAACTAGAGAGTTCAACCAATATGGTCAATGATAGATGAAAGCAAAGGAAACAGAGAAGGGACTGATAAACTGGAACAAAAGATAATAGAAATCTCCTAATCTTAACAACAGGTAGAAATTAGATTGGAAAGCATGACAAAGCTTGAGGGATTAGGGAAACTGTAAGAAAGGTCTTAACTTTTCTGTTGTCAGCTTTTCAAAAAGAAAGGAGAAAAATGATCTGACTAAATAATTATCCAAAATTTTGTGGTTGAAAAGTCCTAATCTTTGTTAGCACATAAATGTTCACATGTGATTAGCTGAACAAATTCCGAACAAAGTGAATTCAAATAAACCTCACCAAGGTGTATTAGAATTCAGCTTTTGAAGCTCTAAGACAAAATTTTTCAAGAAATAACATTTTACTTATAAAAGGAAAATAGTTTGAGGGACTGAATTTTTATTATGGAGTTGAAAACAGAATTGCATAATATTTTCAACTGTTGAAAGAACTGAAATGAAAGAATTGGAAACCTAGACTCCTAAAAACCTAGCTACAATATGTTATATAAATGAGTGGGAATTAAAATATTTTCCAATCAAAAAAACTAAGATAATCTGTTGTTAGCCAATCTATGTAAAATGAATCTCTAAAGAAAATTTTCTAAGTAGAAAGGGAATCATAATACACAAACATGATATTCAAAACAAAGAAAGAAAATTGTATACAAAAATATGAAGTATTCTCTTTTATAGCTTCTGTTTAGTTGTCCCTCCAAAGCCTCCTGTAGACATAGGTGGGACTTTTCAGGGGTGGCTGAATCTAGATTGTGTGATTGATTCATGGTGAAGTGTGATGATTAAAGGTGAATGGTTCCTAAGTCAGTCTACTGCTTGGTTTGGCACTGCCTGGATTCAATATAAGGAAAAGAAAGAGGTTTGTCTTGCCTCCTGTTTTCTTTTCTACCTTCTGCCCACCATGCAGTATTTCTTCTCTGCAATTCTTGTCTACCAGGCCACCCTGCTTTGAAGCCAGCCAACTACAGAATAAAACCGCTGCAAACTATGAGCCAAGTAAACCTTTTCTCCTTTAACTTTGGGTGTCTGGTATTTTGTCCCAGCAACAAGAAAAGTAAAAAAGATATATAACTATATTTTTAAAAAGGTATTAATCTTTTTTAAAGATTTCTAAATTAGATTCTATGAATGAAGCAAAGATTTACCAGTGATGTGTTTCTATACTAATCATGATAAGCTACATTAATTAAAGTGGTGTGGTAGTGATGCAGAGATAGACACACAGATCAGTTGGATAGAAAACAGAACTCAGACTGCAAATATATCCAGTAGCTTTTGACAATGTTCTTTTAAGCCACTGTCTTTGGGGTAATTTGTTACAATAAAAATAGAAAATGAACACAGAATTATCACAAATTTTAAGACTATCGGGCCGGGGATATAGCTCAGTGGTTCCAGCATCTGTTATCTGGGTTCAGTCCCCGGTAACCACATAACAATACTGGGCATGGAGACTCACCCCAGCAGCAACCAGTACCACATACCACAGTGCCAGGCATGGTGGTTCATGCCTGTGATCCCAGCACTCGGGAGGCAGAGGCAGGAGGATTGCTGTAATGTGAGTTGGAAGCTGAGCTCAGGGCCAGCCTGAACTACAAAGTGAGACCCTGTGTCAAAAAAAAAAAAAAAAAGACTGTCAGTGAATCTTAAGATAAAGAAAATTTTGAGGACCACTCTCTTACCATCTTGAGAAAATATTTTCTACATCTGTAAAGTGAGGCAACACTTTACAAAATAAGAAAATTATTATAAGTAGGACATGAAATCTTTCACATAAAATGGGTAGCATGCCCATATACCTCTATATGTTGGCAAGTGCAACCATTGAAATGGGTTGTCAAACTTGATTGACTCAAGGGCAGACAGAGTTGTTTGGAAAACACACTTCTGTAAGAGCCATGGAGGCATGACCTCGAGGTTCACATCTGACCCCTGGACCCTTCCTGGTGCCTAGTGCTGTTCTCACACTCTGTTTCCAACTTCCATGAATTAAGTAGCCCTGTCCTGCGCGCTCTTCAAGTACCTTGAAGATGGCCAGCCATGGCACTAAATCCTCTGAAACTTGTATCGAATAAGCCTCTCCTCCTTTCAATTATAGGTGGAGGGTATTTTGCCAGCAAGGGGAAAACTGACCAATTCAGCAATTGTTATTGGCAGAACTACAGTTTCCTAGATGAAAGTCACAGAGAAAAGAGGATGGTAAAGGGAAGTACTAAAAATGGATAAACATAGTTCTAGAAGTATCTTTGTTGTTTAACGAACCAGAGTTGACTGCAATAAAAATCCACTCTGATGGGTGATCCTTCTCATAAATTACCTTTTATTGTTCTAGAAATATTGATCAGCTGAGCCATGATCTCACCATAGTTTTATACAATGCTATTTTTCTTAAAGAAACAAAAAGCACTACCAACAACAACACAAAAATCACATTAGCTTTAACTTATTTGAAATACAATGACTATAGCAGTTACATTCTTTCTTACGTTTCATTTTATTGTATCTTGGTAAATACATGTGATACAAAGGACGGGCATTTTCTTACATTATATGGATAATTAAGAGTACATTTTTATGAGCCTGGTCTTCCTTTCATATGAATGAAGGATGAGTTAAAAAAGTAACTAAACAGATGGAAAAAAATCTCCATTTTTCCACTCTGTTGATGTGTCTGTTAATCTTAACTGTCAAGTGAAATAAATTAATAGACTCCTGGAGAGGTGTTCAGGTCCTAGAGGCACTGCACTCACCATTATATTAATCCATTGTTGTTTTTAGGCAAATGCACCATTGAGGGCCAAAGGCCCAGTTAAAGATGGGCCAGTTGTAGCAGAGGTCTTCCTCTCACTGGCATGCTCTCCTCTGTGCTGCCATGTCGTATGCCATGTTCATGTGCCATGAACTACACAGCTTTGCTCTACCACTTCCTCTGCCATAGTATTCCTGCATTGGACCCTGCCCATCATGGATTTAGCTCACGAAAGCCAAGAGCAAAAATTATATCTCTATCCTTTAACTTGTAAGTTTCATATAGTTTGTGTCTGAAAGAGGAAAGTTGACTGACATACTGTGCATATATTGACTACAGAGATAATATTTTTCCTTAAGGAGATCAAAATAAGTCTTATACCCATAAAAACAACTAAAAGTAGAATGAACATTTTTCTTCCTGGCACATCTTTGAATTTCAAAATCAAAGTTAATAAAAGGTCACTCTTACTTTATTAACTTGTTCACCCATCAGCATACATTGAACAGCTACTTAAGCTGAGCAGCTACTGGACGTGAGATACTTTCTGTCTCCAAGGACCCATTTCCTACTTGTTTAGGGACAAAAGTCTAATTTTCACTACAGCCTGGCATTTATTCAACCAACATAAATTCCATTAAAAATTCCTGGGCTGAAGATTTAGCTCACTGGCTTCTGCCTGGCAAGTGCAAGGCCCAGAGTTCGATACCTGCTACCATGTACCATAATGCCAGGCATGGTGGCTCATGCCTACAATCCCAGAACTCGGGAAGCAGAGGCAGGAGGACTTCTGTGAGTTCAAGGGTCACCTGGGCTACATAGTGAGTTTGGGGCTGTCTGAGCTACAAAGTGAGACCTTGTTTAAAAAAGAAAAGAAAATTCCATGTGGCATCTTATAGCACATAGGTCGTAAGATGAATTGTATGTTGTGAAGATCAAAAAATGGAACAATATGATAATCCCACTACTTTGGACAGTTGAAACAGGACTATCTCAAGGCTACCCTGACCTGAGCAAGTTAGTGACTTAGGAAACCTAGTATCAAAAATTAAAAAATAAGGCGCTGGTGATTTAGACTAGTACAAGGGTCCTAATTCTAACATCCAGTACTGTATATGTAGTATAGAATATATAAGTATATAAAATATGTATATATATTATATATAGTATATAACATATATACACGTATGTATACACACATAAAGATGAATAAATATATGAATTTTTTGATTTGTGTTTTGGTTCTTAGATTTATCCTTTATAAACTGATATAGGCCACTGTTTTTCTCTTCCTGATAACTTGATCATATTATCAACTTTTTTTCTTTCTTATACTCTTTATCATTGGCTGAAATTTTGTCCATTTATTCCTCTACTTGTTTACTATGTGTCACCCTGAGTGGATTATATCCAGGACAGGGATAATAGATGGCTTTTATCTCTGAAATATAGGACCCATCACTAGGCCTACTACATGATCATTGTTTCATATATGTTTGAATAAAGGAGCAGGAGCATTGTTGGCTACCTTGTTTATTTCCACTGTCCTTGATCTGCACCATCCTATTTGGTAGAGTGCATGATAGGTGGCTCCTTTAAATGGAAACACATAATATTTATAAAATGAATATCAAATTCAATGATCTAGTTCAAAAGAAGGGGTAGAGTATTTTGTTAATGATTTTTATATCGATTCAGGTCAAAACAGTATTTTTAATTTATTAGGTTAAATAAAACATTCTACTAAATATTTCAAAGTTCGTTTTGTCTGCTTGTTCTTACTTCCTTATATGAAACTATTATAAAATTCAAATTTCACATACAATTCACCTTGGTGCTTTGCATCATGTGCTTCTTGAACAGTAATTCTCTAGCATAACTAGCAGAAAATAACAAATTCTAAGAAATATACAAATGTGACTGAGTTGATTAATACTAAAGTGGAAGTAAAAGCAAAAAACATTGGAAAAAATTCAGATTCTTGTTTCAAGCAAGTTGGGAAATAACCCTGTAAAATTAAATTAAAAGAGATGAATATTCAACTTGCATAGCAGAGTGTTGAGACCCGAGGTACCAGGCCCACAGCTGCAAATGAGGCCCGACGTGGCCTAGGGCTAAGGCTGCCACTGCCACACACCAGAACCCTCCAGGAACCGCATCCCTTCCCTTGATGTGTGACCCGCATGCTATCAGGATGGTGGGCAGCGATTAATGGTGACAGTTTTACGAGCACAGCGGTGCATAGGGATACAGACAAGGAGCTCCCCAGCCGCTCAGGAGGGACTTTAAAAGGCCATTAAATCAACTCTGTGATATTTTATGTTTCACTCCAACAGTCCTGGCTTCAGATGGGCCAATTCAGAGAGGTATCTGCGTGTGTGTGCTCGCGTGTGTGTGTGTGCTCCCGTAGAA
Organism: Petromus typicus; assembly: GCA_004026965.1. NCBI lineage: Eukaryota > Metazoa > Chordata > Mammalia > Rodentia > Petromuridae > Petromus > Petromus typicus. The sequence goes on along the minus strand of PVIR01009316.1, from coordinate 26,498 downwards.
TTACAATGGAGGATCATGATGGCGGCCAGTTCTGCTCCACTCTCCATATCAGCCTTGGAGAATTGCACAGACGATAAAATTTGTCTATAGTAGAGACAGCCAGTTCTTGTTCATGGCTTCCAATTTCTCTGTTTTTCTTCTGGTGGGCATCTTGTTCCAGGTAAAGAAAGGTAGACATACCCAAAGGAGTTAGAATTGTGTGGCTTTGAGTTTTATTTCAGCTGCTGCTATTAAAATGTTAGTGGGCTTGGAATCCCCGCCCCCACCTCCTGGAAAATGTCTCCCTCCAAGGTCTGCTTTGGGGTTAGGAATCTGTTTTTAAACTAAGTGATGCGGACGCTGACATTTTACATGATTCACACTGACTCTAGATATTGTCACCAAGTCAAATCACTGAATTGGGGTTCCACTAAGGAGAGGAATCTAAGACTCTATTGATCCCCTAGTCCAAGTCCAGGAAATTTGGCCATGATGGTTTTCATACCGATCCAAACCAGGAACAGACTAGGGTAAACTTTTAAAGTGAAATATTTCAGGGGTGGATTGAGGTAGCACTTTACAACCTTCAGGGAATTCTCAGGTTTGAGTGTTAACCCAGCTCATAGTCATACTCAATTATCTCACCAAAATAGAAATTCTTTCTTCGCATGGCCTTGATTTCTCACAGCGGGTGAAATGAGACATTAAGTGGTACTCTCAGAAGGCTCAAGTTCAAAAGTAATATTAGATTTTGAAAATACTGTGTGGCAAAGTTAAATTATAATTTTATTTTGTTAGGTTACTTTTTTGTTTATTTATATCATCTCAGCAAAGCCTTTACTATAGGAATATCATGTTTTACTTAACTACAGAAATCTAACAAAACTAGAAATTCTAACATAACATATTTTACAGTATTTTAGTATCTATTAGTTCCTACAATTAAAACCACATATATGAAATACTATTAATTTGGATGAGAAAATTAGGGACCAAGGGGAGCAGTAAATTACCTGGAACCCCAAAACTACTAAGCCATCCAGTCCTTCTTCAAAGATAGGTCTTCATCTCCAAAATCTGGGACTTTGTTCTCATTTTCTGTCTATTAAATGAATGCAAATGGACTGGGGAGTCTTATCAGGACAGGGACACTTCCCATTCTGTACCTTTCTCCAAATTTCTTTGCACTTTTTGTCATACCTACAAGCCTGTGGACAAAAGTGTGACAGTTTCAACACCTCAGATGCAGAATCCTCCAACAAATCGGCTCGCCACCTGGCTGCCCTCCACCTTTCACCACCAACTGTGAGTTCTGTGAATCCTGTAGTCCTTCAGGTTAAAACACAAAAGTGTAGAAATATCCATGAGTGAATTCAATACTCACATACAGGTGACCATTTTGGTCCCCAAGAACAGAGTAGAGTTGGGAATGAAGAAGGATTCTTCTCAGTGACCATGAGCCCAGGTGTCTCCATGGCTATGTGGCCATCAGACTCCCTTCATCTCCATATTCTGTCCTGCTAGATCCTGCTGTCACCACAGAGATAGATAGTAGAGCATTATCAGTGAATACTGCCCAGAATCAAGCATGAGCCATTTTAGTCTCCTCCCTTGATCTTTAGTTCTGGCTGCCGCATGACCAGCATCCACATCACACAATGGCGATCTTAGACTTTTCTCTCCTTTTTATGCCTCTGACTGGTGGCTCTCAACTTTATGAGTCTTGTGACCTAGTAATCTCTCTGGGCCTCAATTCTGCTTTTTCTTTTAATAGCTTTCCATATTTTTTCATTCAACTTTGTTTGCTCTGAAAGGGCTTCATATCTCAAGAACATAGTAATAAATAAGAAAAATAAATAGCTTCCCCGTGTGTGTGTGTGTATGTGTGTGTGTGTGTGTGTGTGTGTGTGTGTGTGTGTGTACAAATGCATATGGACCCTCTCCAGGAAACTGACAGGATGAGGAAACATTCAGAATGTCTTCAGCACAGCACTATGAACTTATGTTCTCCCTACATTAATATTTGATCACAAATGACAGATGTGACAGTTGATTATTCAAGATCTCACTGCTCTGGCCTCCACCACTGCAAAGCTTCTGTGGAAGCAGAGACAGATCCTGCACCTGTGAAATGAGAACAGAGATGCTCCAAAACTGCAATACCACCTTCTACATAAATGCAGATCCACCAATGCCTCAGATAACACAGTGGTGTCACAGCGGGGACTGAGCTGAGCATCCTGGCAATGGACAACTCACTGCATCTATGGGGCTGCCCTCTACCATTTGTTGAAATGCTTTTTTCTAATATCTTTCCTTGGTTTTAAGTGGTTCTGTAGAGCTTCAAAGAGCCCACCTATCCTTTCTATCTACTGACATTTGGTATCTTCTTTCAGATCTCTGCAGGGAAAAAAGTTTTAGAGATTAAGAAATAGCACTAGCTTTTCCTCTGTATTATTAAGAACATATTGAGGAGTAAGATTCAAGAAAAAGAGCAATGAAGATCAAACATTCCATATTTAGCATTTATTATTCACAAATTGCTTGGAAAGTAGAGCAGGAGGGCAGTCAGGCAGGGCTGCCATCACTTCACCCTCCAATCCAATGTGCTCAACGATTGTGGGCAGCACCAGGCCACTTCCTACCCCTGCCTGCTGGCCCCATTGGGCATCTTTCACCTCTCTGGGCTCATGGCAAGCAAAGACAGTTCTTATGCCCCAAAAGTAGGTTTGCTCTAAAGGATTCAGGGCCTGAGAACAGTTCAGAGTGTGAACAAGACTGTGGAGAAATGGCAACTCGATGTTCTCTTTGGGGCAGCTATGACATGGGAATGCCTTCACTAAATGGATACTGGTTGTGTTGAGAAAGCACTGTCTCTTCTCTCTCCCATCCCCATTACTCTCTCTGTGTGGCTCTCCTTTCTCTTTGGACTCGGGATCCTAATGGGCCCACCTTACAATCCGTGTGAGCTTCTGACTCCTCTTTTATGTATGTGCTCAAGAATAGATGAAAGCATCATGATGAAAGAGAATTCAGTTGAGGAAACTGAGGTCCACCATGATTAAGCGGCTCCCTCAAGATAACATAGCCAAATACCAACCTCTCATTGACTACCCACCTGGGAGGCTGTGTCCCACTATTCCTGGCTGTTCCTCACTGCCTTGCTGCTTCTTCGGGAAGCTGTTGTTACAATCTCACCTGTCAAATGAAATAACAGTTCTGAGACCCTGGGAACTCTGAACCATATGAATATCAGCAGCACTAGGAGAAAGCACTCGACACAGCCTAGCCCCTTAATCTATCCTGCCTCCTGCCTCCTTTGCAGAGCACAGAGAGTTACAACATGCAGCATTTGCCTTAGCATGTAACCAGATGTTCAAAGCAAGCAGAGTCCAACAAAAAGCAAAAGGGAGGATTCTGTTTTTGTAAAGGCCGCTTTGATCAAAAGGGAGAAAAAGAGAAGAACAAAAGGATAAAGAAGAGACAAAATTGATTTTTTTTTCTAAAATAAAAGAGGTTTTGTTACCTGAGCCAAAAAAGAGACAAAAGCAAATAAGACATATCCAGGCTTCATTAAGGGCATCACAGGCCCTGCACACGCTCGGTGGTGGCATCCGCAGGAATCTAGCTCAACTGGCCTGGTTTTGCAGCCAATTGGAAGTGAGGCACTAAATGTGATCTATTTTAAATGTATTGCAGTTGAATTATTTAACTCGAAATTTAGCTGGTGCCACAGGCACTGAAGCGGGAGTAAGAAGAATGAACGAAATTATTTCATTGGAAAACAGTTTAATTTTTAATTATAAGAAGGGGCACTTTGGGAGAGTGAGGTGATTGGCCCATGAGAGCTTCGTCTCCTGGGTTCATGTGGAGCAGTGAGAGGCACTTGGGATGTTTAATTACCCTGTCCCGGGGTCTATCTGCAAGGGATGAGAACTGATACAGTCAAAGGCAGAAACAGGGCAGAGACAGTAGCAATGAGAATGAAAAACAAGTGTGACTCGTGTTGGTGTGGAGGAAATTTCCACAGACTTTCTTCTCTGTTACAGATTCCTTAAAGCAAACTTGAGATCCTGTTATCTTTTGTGCAGAAGATGGAATTCATAATAAAAATTGAGGATAGAATGAGAAATATGAGTATTCAAATTTTGTTGCCATATAACTATGATTTTGCAACTTTGAACAAGTCACTTTACCTCCTTAGATCTAAAACTTCATGGTTTGTTTGTTTGCTTTAGGTACCAGGGGTTAAACTCAGGACCTTGCACTTGCAAGGAAGGCACCAATGAGCTAAATCCTTAGCCCTAAAGCTTTCTAATTTGCACTTACACATTTCATGCTGGTCTCTTTGTGATTCTTTCCAGTGTTAAAATGTTTTCCTCCATTTTATCCTGAGCCATTTTTTCCCTACAACCATGTCATTCTCTACAAATAAGAATCTTTCTGAAGAACCTCTAACAAATGCTTTGTTCCATGCAATATTATTAGCATACCATTTGAATATTCCATATAGACCTTTATGGCACTACAGTCCCTTAGAGACTAACAGACTCAGCTTTTAATCCAAGATTGTTGAATTCCTTGCCTTCAAGACCAGGATAGATTAATGAAGTCAAGTCAATGTCATCTTATAATGTAGAGAATGTCATTTATTTCATTAAACAAAATGATCCATGTAAAGTGCTATCACAAAGTGGGGACTCAGTAGTGTAACACCACCATTTGCATCTTTCTCACTGCCATCACCATCATGATGTTTTACACATTCCCTGAGACATCAGGTGAAGGGAACTGAGTGAAAGGTACTTCCTGGTACCAAAAATACATTCCTATTCTAAAGAAGAGAGATGCGTATAAACTACTAATTGTCACATGGAACTTAGTAAAGAGCTGTGAGATTGAAGGAGAAAAAGAAAACCAAAATAATATAACTTGCCCAAGACCACCAACAGCATGATCCATAACAATATGTCTAGAAGGCCAGTGTTTTCTTCTATGCACCGTAAAGTCTTTAAATTAAGGCAGTGCCAGGAATTTGGATCAGTAGTACTGTGCCTATCTTGAAAGCATATTGGCCTGAGTTTGATCCCTGGTACCTCAAGAAAGAAAGAGAGAGAAGAAAGAAAGAGAGAGAGAAAGAAAGCAGGCATGCAAGCATTTTGAGAGCTCATGTGACATCAGAATCGTGAGCCTGGCCCCTGCAAACATCCAGCTCCTTCTAATTCCCTTTTCCTTAAGACTAGAAAGAATGATAGCTTGAAAATGTACATGCATGCACATGTGCATGCACTTACTGAATGTGCAAGCATGGAAGTGCAGACGTGTGTGTGTGTGTAAGCTCACATAGCCACATAACAAGACTCTAGCTCAGTCCCACTGCATACAGTCGTGTCTGCCTCAGTATGTGGGCACACATGTGCCCACATGTACACCCAGTCTGTGGCCAAACACACATCCACACGAATACATATGCACAGAGGGTATTTTGACAACACTGTGAACAGCTCCAGCAGCAAACACTGGGGAAGTTCCCACAGTGTAATCCAACAAATGTCACTAAGCTGCAGCTTCGGCTCAGGAGGAGCTAGGATTCCCAGCTGCACCAGGCTTTTGTCTCTTCATCTTCTTAAGTCAGCTAAAATAATGTTTCAACACATCAGTTTTTTATAGCAACTTCTAAAATCTAATGCACACAGCAGAAAAATCAGCTCCAAGTCTATCAGACATAGCTAAATCCAAAACAGAGTCCCCCTGTGCTACTCAAACAGCAGGGCCATAACCATAAGAGTAGATTGAGAGGCCAGTTTGTGGTTCTCAGTTTCACAGCCTTACTTTAGTGCAAGGTGCAAGCTACAAATTTGCATTTAAGGATCTTTCACAGTAATTCGGATGCTGATAGTTTGAGGAGACCTGAATTAAAAGTTATCAAACCCTAATTTTTCAAGAGTCCCTGGAGGTCCAAAATGATTTTGCAACAGCAAAGGTGGAACAGCAGACCTTTCTCTGTGGGGATTTCGTAAGTGATGGTGAGAAAGGGGCCTTTTTCATGGAGCAGAACCTAACCAGGTTCTTTACACACCAAAAACAGAAGTAGGTGCCATCACCATGAAGTGGAACAGATATGGTGACAGTTTTTCTGTTGCAATTAAGGACACAGCCTTGGGAACAGCACAGCCATTCCACACAATGTCTCCGACAGTGGAGACAAAGTGTTCTATTTTTGCATTGTCCTTTCCACACTGTGTGAAGTGTTTATTTGCTCTTTGTATGTGAGGATAAGGAACCAAACCCCACAAAGTTCAGAATGATCCAACTAGATTTTTCCTCTCATCTTAAGCTTTCTCTACATCAACATGTGCAGACATTGACAGTGAACTTTCTTTGATTTTTAAAGCAGAGCAAGCTTCATTGTTAAGTGCTATTCCATCTCTTTGGGCTATGCTTAACCAATCTTCTTCAAATAGATTCACCTGTAAATCCTTATCCATCACTGAAACCTCAACTGGCCTGCACTACAGGCCAACCAGACAACGTCACACTGCTTGTTGGCACCTTGATAATTCACAACACTCATCACACCTTCCAGTATGTAACTGTATTATATTAGTTTAATGTTTTGTCTCTGTCTTTGTATTTAAATATCATGGGGAAGGGACTTCGTGCTTTGGGAAACCATTTTATCTCAAACACCTACTGCATAATACATAGTTAGCAAGTATCCATAGATCACTGACTATCCAAATAGGCAAAATGAAATTGCAGACCCCATGTAGGGTGAGCAAACCTCACAAAGGCATAATATGCAACCACTTCCCTGACCCTCAGTCTGGACACGGGCAGCACACAATGATTCACAAACACTCTCCCACCTGTTCTCTTCACTGAGACTTGCCTGTGAGGTCTGGCTCCAACACTCTCTGTGGAACCTGGGGCACCTTAAGAATGAATCATCCCGCAGCCTCGTCCCCTTTTCTGTACAGGGCCTAGAGATGCTCTCTGAAGCATTTTCTAGGCCAGAAACACCAGTGAGTTCCTAAGACTCCAGAAAGAACATGGAAGCTGCAGGGAAGGAGCTAGAGGGATTCTGCTGAGCTGTGGGTTTCACAGGTGTCTCCCAGCAGGTCTCCAGGAGCCATTCTTGAAGGGACTCAGCATGGTACCTGGACTAATTTATAAAGGAAATGGACTCGTTATAATGAACACCATTAATTCACCACTCCAGACTTCACTGTTTGAACAGCAAGTACCAAGCGATTCAATTGTCATTTGTCGATTGCACTCTGCTAGTTTGCCGGTCGAAAACAGCCGGCCAACACCACAGCGTGCAGATGACGGCATGACTACTAATTAGCATATATATTGTTTGTCCTGATATAAATTTATGGCAAACAGCAATATTTTACACTCCAGTAAAGTTAATAAATGAAGGTTTAGGCTATAAAAATTTCATGTTCCTTTGTGCAAAGGTCAATTATAAATAGTTAAGCACATATTCATTCAAAAGCATGAGAGAAGCATATTCATTCTCACAGCCAGGAGAATGAAATATATTCTGGTCAATTTGCACTCTGGCTGGACTTGCCTTTCATTCTCTAGCCTTGATGACATCCCTCTTGCTCATCAGCACAGCCTGAGTTTCTGAAGGAATCCTGTGGCGAAGGAGACTGAATGATATGAGTGTGTAAACATTCCCAGTCCTGCAGCTTGACATCCAGAATGTGCTCAAAATACTTCAGTTGGATCAGAAAAGGGCAGCCCACATGAAGGAAAGTGAAAGAGGCTCAGACTGACACTGACGTCTCTACTCACACAAAGAACATTCAGTACAAGATGGGAAGATGTGGTCTCAGGTCCCAGGGATGTTACCAAAAACATCCTTCAGGGTAGAGACACTTTCTCTAGGCATTAGGTTTCCTGTGGACATAAATGAAGATAGAGTTTTTCTCCTGTGCTACGTTTGCCCGTCATTGCTAAGAATGTGCCCAAAACCTAAACTCGTGTGTGTGTGTGTGTGTGTGTGTGTGTGTGTGTGTGTGTGTGTGTGTGTGTGTGTGGTGCCAGGTATCAAACTCAGGAACTTGTGCTTGCCAGGCAGCTGCCGCTGAGCTATACCCCCAACCCTAATGGGTTTAGATTATTTTAAAACTTCAATCACTGCATTGTATTTTAAGATTTTGCTTTTAAGAAAAAGGAAAGGCTGAGTGACAGTTTCTCCTATCCCATGAGCTGGATCTGCTGACCTGGAGCACCCAAGATGCCTTTCCTCTATCATCCAATATCCCAGAGACACGTCTAGCAGGTGGTTTCCTGTAGAACAAGGGTCCTGGAAATCTGCCCGTGTGTTCTCTGGTTTCTTTTGTAGCAGCTCTTGGCTTCCAGGGATAAAAAGTAAATGGGCTCAGTTTGTTAGCACCTCAGTCCGGACTCTGGTAGAAAGCCATCTCTGATGCTCCAAAAATATTTCCAGAGGCTTCCAGATTTACTCAGAGGGCACAAATATCCTATCTCTTGATAAGAGGATGATCAAATTCTTTGAAATCTTTCTTTTGCCTTGTCAGTGCTTTTTGATCCAAAGATCAAAAAACATGCAAATATGTGTCCAGTAGAAAAGAATGATGGATCAATGTGTTTGAAAAATAGTTGGGTAGAAAATTGAGCTTTTTTTTTAACTGCAAAATTTCTTAGTATCTCACTTATTCTTGAATTTTCTCACTCTTCATTGAGTATTTACTTCACAGTAGGATGCTGTTGGGCATGACAATGTAACACTGAATTAAGCAGCTCTTATATCCTAGCATGCATATATATACCAGGTCCTGGATAACATCAGAAAAATGAGCTGCTGTGATAGGCAGTGACAAATGTGCTCCTTCAGATGGGCTGATGGAGAAGGGCTATGAAAGCTGGCTGCGGAAGACAGAGAATTGAAACTACACTGAAAGTCCACACCTAATAGCAGCAGGGTCTGGGGCCTGTCAGGGTGGGGCACTGTGGGCCAGAATGGATGAGATGGAGTGTTTGAGGCTCCCCAGGTGAGAAGAAGCTGCAAAAAACAGCTAGAGACTTGTCAGCCACAGCAGACTTTGGAATCTCCTTAGAAGACTATAGAGAGCCAGGAGGTGCTATTGAGAGGAGTGGGGTGTTGTCTAACTTTTAAAGGATCTTTTCTCTCTCTATTAAGGGAAAACAATAAAAGATAATTGTACTTATTTATGGGGAGCTACCATCCCTGGTGTTTTGGTATCTGTACAGGGAGTGGCAAAATAGAGCCCCGGGCAGAATAAACCAAAGGAAGACAAAGCACAGAGAACAGTTTGGAGCACAGAATGCTTCCAAGACCCTCCAGTCTGAAGAGAATGCAGCGTAAATACACACGCAGAAGGTATTATCAATATTAGGCCTGTAACTAGGCAACTAAAAGATTTGTAAAGAAAGCACAGCGTCTCGCGCGGTGCAGTGATGTGTTCTAAGGAGACAAGGTGGGATTAACAGCCCGGTGATTCATGGAAATGGCAGTTTGTCAGAGGCGCTATCTGCCATGGGGAAGAGCCAGGGAGAGCAGAGACAATGCCAGAGAAAGGCGGCAGCGAGCTGGGTGATAAGCACGGGCCGATGAAGCACCGGAATGACTTTACGTTAGTCATGCCGAGCTTGACTTCTTCATTTCAGCGAAGTCTGTGAGAACTGTTCACATTTTCTTTTGTTTCCTTGGGTTCGTTTTTCTTCTATGCTGAGATCTATTTTTCAGAGATGTCTCTTTATTGAACACCTACTAAGCATTGGCTATTTCCTACCGTGATATCTTCTAAGCCACCCAGTGACTCAAGGTGTATGCTATAGTACTGTTCTCTGTTCAGACAGGGGTGCACTAACATGGAGGGAGGTGGCACAGTTGTGCTACAAGAATATATTGTCAGTATCCATCAAATCCTCATAGAGAACCCCTGCCTGTCTAGCTTGATTCATATTATTGCCTTTTATTTTACCAATCAATGTACACACAAAGAATGATTCCTTGAAACTGGATTCGGAGAACCCTCAAAACCTACCGCGAAGAGCTGAGATAGTTTAGACGTGATTGCAAAAAGATTCACAGCCTTTAGCGAGGAGTCTGTTGATTTTCCAGGTGGTGCACCGACGTGACAGGTTCACATGCTTCTCCGCATTCAATTTCCTAGCAAAATGGAAAAGACAATTACAATATTCAGTGAAATATTGTTGTTGGTTCAAAAATAATTAAGCATCTAATTAAATAGCTATTTTACCAAGTACGGAGCAGCCACTCTCCAGAACTGCTGTGGAAAGAAAGGCTGGCATCACACAGAAAGGCGTGTGATGACAGGCTGGGGGAGGGAAGGGAAGAACGTCTTCTGGGGAATAATCACCTGGCTTCTAAAGAGAAGGGCCCTGCCAGGCAACTCCTTTATGGGGAAGACTTTATTATTGCGAGTTTAATGCTAAAGTTGATGGAAGCTAACTCTTTCCATTACAATAGCTTTGGAATTTATTTCCCCAGGATTCATATTCACTACTTGACATTAAGAGATTTGGCTGCAGGGAGAATATCCAGAAGGTGAAAGACCAGTTTGGGAGGTACTTATTCTGCCATTGGGAATAAAAGAAGCCTCTATCAAAAGAGACCAAAATGAACTGAACTTTTATTGGGTACCTACTATGCTCCAGGCACTGAAAACAGATATTCTCAGTTTTATCTAGAGTTCAAAAGGATGATTCATTCACACCCATGATAAATTCACCATTTATTAAGTGTCTGTTCTACGCCAGGTTCTGTTCAAAAGAACAAAACACACAGCTTCTTGACCATCTTCCCAACAACCTGATTGCACATTTAGCAAATGAGAAACTATCAACCCCACAAGAGATTAATAAATTTGCCCCAACACACAGCTAACAAAATGGAGAGACACTGGATTTCTACAGCTTCATCATTAACCACAGTGTCAGACTATTTGAACTGACAACTGAGAGCCAAAGCTCAGACCCTTGAAGAATGTATTCTACTGGAGAAATAACCTCACTCATTAGGAGTTTAGAGAATGATGAACCTCATTTCAAAGGCTTTCTCTGTCTTTGGAATATGAAGGATTTATTTTGGTTCTAGTAGACTCGACTTCACCAGTGTTATTAAAACTACATTGGCCATCAGAATCACACAGAGGGGCGGTTATGACCAAAAGTAGTGGGATGTACTTCCAGATACTTCAATTTGTGTATCTGGAGCTGGCCTGTGGATTTCTATTTCTAACAATTTCTAACAATTTTCTAGGCGGTGCTAATGCTGCAGACTGAGGATCTCATGCAGGCAAATTGCACTGTGTTGTACTCTGGACTGAAGCGCTCACTTTCCCTGGAGCCATTTACAGTTGTGTGCAGAGCTTTAGATTTAGCCCATTGTCCTGATCATTATTCCTCATTTCCTATGCAGAAGGCTATAAGTTCAATAATCCCTCTTAGCCTCAAGGTTCACACACATAAAATGAAGCTATAGTCCATGTGCTATCATCATGGATAGAGTGATGTAAAGTGATGTATGGAAAACACTAAGCCTGTGTCTATGCAAAGAAATCAACTCATGTTGCTTTTCACCACTGGGAAATGACCAAGATATTTCCACACATCCCTCTGCACTGAGCTTCCTAGTCATTTATTTGTGTTCACTAAATATATCAAGTCTGTTAATGTTTTATTTAGAGTATTTTCATTTCTTAATGTGTGCCTTTTTTTCAAGATATGCTACTAGTTCATAGTACAAAATACATATCAAAGCAAAATGTGGCATCTGCATTACATGACATGATTGTTGGGAAAGGAAATGTTGTTACACATTATGGTTTTAGCTCAAACATCATGACTCACATAATTCTCCAAAAAGAAGATTCCCAGTGTTTTGGATCTAAGTAATATATAATCTTCAAGTCCCAGAAATCATCTGGGAGGAAACCTAAAAAAATAAAAATGATGAAGTTGAAGGATGGTGAACCCCTTGATAATGGTACAACGATTGTCTGTTCTACAGAGAGATGTCTTGTCCCTGCTCTTCAAAAAGACATTGCTGGTGAATCTGTATTAACAACTGTCAATCAAACTAGCTAGAAACTTGCGCAGATTAGGAACATTTTTAAATGATTTTAAATAAAGCTTAACCTTTCCCACCTCCACCCAAACTCCAAGCAGAGGTCCCTGCATAACATTTTTCTTTCTTTTCATTTGGTCCAAGTTGAAAATCAGTGCATCTGGTTCACCTTGAATTTCAAGCTATGTATTTTTAGCAACAGAAGAAAATCCTGAGTTACTACCATCTCTGGGAAAGAGGCAGATGACCTCATAGCATCCCCTACTGAGGAGAAAAAAGGAGGCTCAGAGAAGCAGAAGGCCTGTAGCTCAAGTGGTTCACTAGCCTTGCTTCTTAACCAAGGGCATGCCAGCTGGTCAACATGACCAGGGGGCATGGGTCCAGAGATAGAGTTTTCTGACAGAGTCATTGACTGCAATTCTTTTCATAACTGAGATGAGAATGGTTCCAAGTATATGTGTAATATATAGGAGAAATTCAAATGGTGACTAATCATCTATCTTTAATACAGCCACTTCAAAATATTGTATCACTGTCACCTCCCTTTAGGATCATGAAACAAGTAGAAAAACCAATAAAACAAGAAATGAGATGTTAAGGAACTTGCTGAAGTCTTACCTGCAGAGTCATAGAAATGAAATTCAAACTCACACATTGTAGGTTCCAATTCTAGAGTTTTAATGTGTCTATTTCTATCTGCCTTCCATGCACAGGCACCATAGGGGCCTTAGCATATCCTTAGAAAGAAGCAAAAGACTAGTTTATTATCCTTACTTAGATAATGAAGAGACTAAAGTTTGGATTCAATAAACACTTAGTGAGCAGCTATGCCAAACCTTGCACACTGTGTTCTTATTAACGATACCACCATTTCAAGGGACAATACTTTTAAAAGCCTAACATTGCACACTACAAATGAAGGTGATTTATCTGATATCACACAGCTTGCATGAATATAGCTGGAAGACTCTGGGCTCACAAGGTTGAAAACTCTGTCAGTGAATTGGGAGAGGAGGGAGCCTGTGCTTTGAGAGATTCATGATGAAGAATGGATCTTTTGAGACTAATGAGCTTGATGTTCTCAGGTAGATTGTCCCAGAGGGTTTCATATATATGCCTAGGACTTTGGGAAAGGACTAGGGTTAAAATGAATATAAAAGAAGCACAAAAAGCATCATTGTCTCCCAGTTTCATTCCTTCTGCCAGCAATGCTCTTTCCTTGATGAATTTACCCAGTAATACTCAGATCCATTAACACTCCTTTAAAGAATATCCTTTCCTTTCTTTCTCTTCTCTGGGTGAGATCGATTCCTCATCCTTTTCACCCTGTAGTCTCTTTCCTTAGACTGGACCTCTGGATCAGTGAATGAAGAAATGTATTCCTCACCAACATGAAAATGGAACATTCCCTATTCATATTCCCTGCCTGTTACTTAGCCCCAAAACAGTGTCATTGTCATTAGTCAGTGGGAGTGATCTTTTCTGGATACTGAGATTCTCTTCTCTTTATATGCAACATGGTCATTTCACTAATTCAATGAGTGTGGGATATTCTGAGTAGGGAACTGTGGCAGGTGCAGTAGATTGACTTGCAAAGAAAAAAGACAGAATCTATAAACTAGCAGACAGTGCAGATAATGCATGGAAACTTCTGTATGTGGATGTGCAGTAGAGAAATACAAACATATGAAGAGAACAACTCAAGTAGTCCATCCTTGTGTCTATCCAGGCACTCATGGAAAATCCTAGATATAGACTGTGCTATCTGGGGAGATATATCTTGAACAAGATCTAATGTTAATGTATAAGTATATTATAATCAGTAAACGGGATTTTAGCTAAAAACATAAAATTACACATTGAAACAAATGATCTTGCCTGTTGAGGGTACCGGCAGACTTGTAAAATTTCATGAAAATGAAAATATCCTCATGGAATTTTTCATGGAAAAAGGGGTCACAGTGATAGGAACATCATTCAGTTGTGAGCACATTTTCTTTGAGTGTTGATCAACACCTTTTGGATGAATTGGTGACAGAAACATAGGGACAAGAGAGTAGAAGATGCTTCCCTTGAGAGTTACTGTTGCTCTTAGAGAAAGTCTCTGACTTCAGTTTCTTGTTTTTATTGACTCATTTGACACTAGTGAAATTAATTTTCAATGCCTCTTAAGTACAAGTCAGCTCCTTTTGCCTTAGTTAAGTAGATATTCCTCATGTGTCATGGATGGACACAACCTCATCATGGAGAAGATAAGGTCTGAAGCACATGGTTTAGCTGCAGAGGTGAGGCTACAGTTCCTAGGTAATCTAGAATTGAACCCACATTCAGGTCCTAATTTGAAACAAAATGAAGAGTCAAGGGATTACCCCCTATACTTTGGTTGCCCCATAAGATAATCCAAGGTGAGGAGGACAGCAGAAAGCAAGCATCTAGTGAAGGAGAAAATTAAAGTAGAAAGATAAGAAATAGATGAAAATGAAGGTCTTGGAGATTGAAAGTATAATCAAGCAGAAAAGGTTTCCAGAAGTAAAAATCAGAATATTAAAATTAATACCATGAAAGTATGACCTGTGTTTATATGGAAGTGTTAGAGAGAAAACCATTATGTGTTTCAGTAAATAAATACATGCTAATAATAGTAATAATACATAAGTAATGAGGTGGATCCATTATTTAGGGTGGACCAAGTTAGAGTGTAATAACAATCCCAAGATTTCAGCAGCTTAAGTCCCTCAAAGTTTACTTCTCTTTTAAACTATGTGGCTACTTTGAGTCACAAGGATGCACTGGGTCATGGTAGTGACTCAGGAACCCAGGTAACAGAAATGACAGCTTCATAGGCCTTGCTGGTGGTCATGAAACTGGCTTCAGAAAAGTCTCACGTCAGCAGTGAAATAAGCTTGGTTGAACAGTAACAGATACATTGTTTCTGTCCACATCATACTGATAGAACTACTAATACTGTCTCACTCCTCAAGAGGGCCACAATCGTGCACTTGGGAACTAGCAACATTAATACTAACCAAAAGAGACTTAGCCATAGGAGGACATTCCTAAGAAATGTTTATGACAATTCAATATTTTCACAAGTAGATAGGTTTCTAAATATTCTCCCTTGCAATCTTGCATTCTAAAAAAGAATGTGATCATTCTGGACCAGGGTTGAAGAAGAGAACTATAACAAAGTCTGGAAAGAAACACTAGAGACATTTAAATCATATTTCACAAATGAATATCATATTTCTCTTTTCATTTCCCCTTTCTTTCCTGAGTTTGAATCATGGATCCATATTTGAATAATTCTGTGACTTCCATTTTGTGCCAAAGATACCCTATATATTAAAATGGACAATACATGACTTAATCAGCATGACTTCTATACATATTAGGTGAATTTATATAGATATAGGACTTAGGATCATCATTAATTCTTATTACACATATTAAGAAATATTTTGTAGGGCTTAGGCATACTTCTTTCTAATGATCCTATGAAGTATATTCTACAAGTTCTATTTAGTGAGCTGAGAAGGGGCACCTTAACTACTGAGTAGAAACAAGATCAGATATATGATCAATAGTGGAGTCAGAGTTCTTGTACAGACACTTTAATCCTGAGGTTGAAATTTATATTCCACATAAAAATTACTATGCAAGTTTATTTTCTCAATAGCCTCGTGGGCAAGAGACAGTATTTTTCCTAACTGCAAACTCACTATCATTACTTCCATCACTCCAATCACTGATAAAATACCTGCTTTATCTGAATCATATTTAAGTCCCATCACAATTCCCTGGGGTCAAATATAGTTATTTCCTTTGTCAGCAAAATTAGGCTTAGAGAAATTAAATAACATTTTAGTTTTCTAAGGTTGTAATAAAATATGATGAAGTGGGTAATTTATATATTACAAATTTATTTTCTCATTGCTTTGCAGAATAAAAGTCCGAGATCTAGTGTTGACTGAGTTGGCTCCAGCTTTAGATCTCTTTCTTTGCCTTCTCCCTGTGGGCTTCACACACTCTTCTCTTGGGTGTGTGTGTGTGTATTTATAATCAGTTTTTACAAGGTACTAATATTAATGGATCAGTTCCATCCAGATGACTTTATTTCAACTTTATTAATCCTTTAAAAACATCTTTCAAAAGACAACTATACTTACAAGGACCTATGAGTTTTGAGCAGCTACCTGATGCAGTCCATAATGAGTAGCCTTCACCAAGGTGGAGCCAACACAGGATATTCTGATTCTAAGATGTTGTCACCCTTCTATTCACTGGAAACAACCATAGCTTCTGGCATTGTAATCTTCCTGTTTTAGCCTACAGCCCTCAGCAGAGATGTTAGTTCTTTGGAGAAAGTAAGGCTCCAAACCTTGATCACCTGAGAATTGTCCCAATCTTCTGATTTTTTACTAAGGAGAAACATTTTCTTTCTTTCTTGTCTTGCCCATTTGGAAGTATATGGCAATCCTTTCCCAATGATTTCTTCCCCATTATACACACATGTTGATGTTTCTCAGTACTGTCCTAACTACATTAACCAGGAACACATGTATTTAATGTGCAGAAACCTAGTACTCAATGCCAGCTTCCTGGGATGTTACAAACTAAAGGAGAAGCCAAAAATGCACAATACAGAGAACCTCCCACTCCATGTTCAAAGAATATGCTACAAACAAACAGTGAAAACACATAGAGGAAGGATGTGCACTATAGACTGGTGATTCAGAGCAGTCTGCCCTCCAGGATTTGGGGAAAGCACTTGGGATGATGGTAGTGACTGGAATTGGAGCAACAACAGAAGCAGAAGACCTCAAGTCATGTTTAGGGGACAATTTCTGCTCAAAATTGTATTTAAAAACAAATATTTTTTCTTAGACAAACTCTAAGATTCTTAGTTTGAAATGCTGCATGCAAATGATATTATGGTTCAAGTTTATTACTCACCATTTCCCCACATGCCATGCTGAAGTGTAAGGTAGCTGTTACCATCTCTATCTGGCCATTTGCTTGTGGACCAGAACTGTGTCAGGAATAAAAGAGCAGAGATTTCAAAGTCAGGTAGATGAGAATTCTGGATCTTCCATTTAATAACTACTGGGACATTTGATGCAATATTTAACCTTTAGCTTCTTCCAGTATAAAAGATAAATAGTAACAATAAGGGATATTTAAAGATCCTTGTGTTTTCTTCTAGGAATTTTAGAGTTTCCATTTTTTTTAGATTAGAGCATAGAGCCTATTTTGAGTTGATTTTGTGTGTGTGATGTTAGTATCCAATTTCATTTACTGCACAGAGATTTGGTTTTTTAAATGCAATTTACTGAAGCAGATGTCCTTACACCAATTTGTATTTATATTTATTTTTCCAGGAAAGAAGAATCTAAGAATCCATTTAATGAAATGGATTAGAAAACATTTCTATTCTAGCTCTCCTTATCAAAGTTGCAACTCATATTTCAAAGGGCTACTATTGCTCATCTCTGAAACTCTATTCATTTTCATCAGACAAAACTGGAAGACTATGGCTGGGACCTTATGCCACGATGCCAAGGTGAGTGCAGGCACAAGGTTGTTGGGTCATGTTTTGAGTTCCAATGACTCCACTGCCAGTCTTGTTTAAACTCCTGCTCATCTGAGGAAAGCATACAGTTGAAGTTCTTGGCCTACAGGGCCATATCATTTCATATTCCTGTTGGCTAATTTGGGAAGCCATTTGACACTAGGAAAATGGCTGAAGATGAGTATTTTGGAGTGGCTGCCATGGAGAGGTTTGCTAGTAGCTTTGTTCTCTCCTGGAGCATCATGTGGCATTGGCACATTCTACTGGCACAGTTGGTGCCACTCAGGTTCAGTGTCAGCAGGGGCAACCTGTGCTTCAGTTGCAAGTCTTCTTACTTCACTTAAAATGCAGACATCGACATCAGTACCCACCACACCGGCTCCGTCCAATGAAGTCATGGGGCCACATTCACAGCAGCTATCTTCATTGACAGCAGCCTCTGCACAACTTCAGGAGAAATCCTCCCCTTTCTTGGGGTGTTGGCCTCACACTCCTCATTCTGCTCTTCTGTGGGCCTTGGGGTGACCCAGCAGCCCAGAGAGCTCTTGGACCTTGGCATGTTATTTCTGTGAACTCAGATGTGAGTTTCACCCTAAGATATCCCTGAGGAAAGTGATAGCTTGGGTCCTGCATGGCTATAGATGTGGATGATTGCATTCTCAGCAGCTCCATGACTCATTTTTATCTTCTCCCCTAAAACAAAGTCATTTATAGCTGGAGATTTGTTGAGAATACCGGTCACAAGCCCTTTGTCATTGTTTTCCTAGCCCAAGGCCCCTATAAAGAACCTGTAGATCTTTTCTTTTTTAAAAGCTGCCCTGATGTACTCTGGATGGACCTGCTGCTGCTTCTTTTTAACTCAGGAGTATTGCTGTTCCATGCATTCCATCATTATGTTGCCTACTGTCACGTGGGATTCACCTCAACTGGAACTGACAGCTCCTGGACTCAACTCCACAATGTTTTTATACCTCAGAGTCTGCTCTTCTTTGTCCTCTTTAATCTGCTTTTGATATCCCTGAAGTTCAGGTGCCATGGGCCCACTCACAGGTCCAAGACATTCCACTGCCTTAGCAATTGCACTTTCATCATCTGACTCATTTTCTGCATTGCTGTCTTTGAACTTACTATGTCATCCAGAGTGTGAGAAGAATAGCTGTGACTGGCAGTGGCGGAAAGCTGTAAATCTACTTTATCCTCGACTCCAACAAATGTAGAAAAGACAGGGCAGGCCTACAATATCCAGGCCCCACGTGTTCATGGCTTTGGAGAAGATCCTTCACCAGCAACTCCTGGGTAGGGCTACAGAATGCATCTCTTCTTTTAGAGCAGTCTGCTTGCTCTACCAATTTTCCCTTGACCACGCTTAGGGTTATTCGTTGACTGCATATGCATGAGTTTATCTTTATTCTCTTCCACTGATTCACATGCCTGCTTTACCAGTGTCATACTATTTTTTATTCCAGAGTTTTATAATACACTTTGAGGTCAGGAGTGAGATGACTCCAGCTTTGCTTTTTTTTTTTTTTTTTTTCCTCAAGATTGCTTTGACTTGTTAGGGTCATTTCTGACTCTATATGAATTTTAGGATGTGTTTCCTATTTGTGTGAAAAACTGATAGACACCCTAAAGAAATTTATATCACTATTGAAAAGAAATATTTGCATTCTCATGTTCATTAGATAATCATTCATAATGAGTGCACATAGGAATAGTCAGCAGATGGGTGGATAAAGATGTTTATACATACATGCATATGTATATATGTAAATATATACGAGTATATATACTTTAGGAAGGTTTTAGACCTTAAGAAGGATGAAAGAAAATTTTGCCATTTATGACAATATGGATGACCCAACGAACAGGCACAGAAAAACATGGCCTACATAATCTCATTCATATGTGAGCTCTAAAATCATCAAGTTCATGGAGAGGAAGAGTAAAACAGTGGTTCCTGAGCTTGAAGAATGTGAAGCAATAGGATTTTAGTCCAACATTACAAACTTTTATTCAGAGTGAAACATCTGATATAAAGCATGTGGACCATACAGCAACAGTATTTTACATTTGCTAAGGAATAGATTTTAGGTTCTCTTTTTACACCCAGAGTAACTTTGTCAGACAATGAATGCTTCACATAGTGACTACTTTGGTTGTATAAATCACTGCATTGTACAGATATACATATGTATTAGCATAACATTGTGTACCGTAAATACATACGATTTTACTTTCTCAGTTGAACCTCAGTAAAGCTGAGGGAAAGAGGATTCTGAGGGAAATGTTTCTGCAACCTGTTCCCTTAATCACCAGACATCTGGCTAACTCTGGGAATAAGAACTCTTCCACCTCCACATCCTTCCCCATTGTCATTATGTGACACACACACCTGACAATTTCTGCAGCGCAGACAACAATGAGACTGGTGACAGGACAAGCGCCTCCCACGTGTTCGTTTTATAAAGAAATTTGCATTTGTACCGCCCCCACTTCCTTCGTGATCCCTACATCCCTATAATCTTTGCATGTTGTGAAAACAGAAAACGTGGTCAATCACAGCACTCCTCCAGGGCCCTGTAATGAGTAAGCGAATCATCACGACTGCAATCAAAGCCCCACACAGTTGATGGCTCAGATCATTGCAATCCGATCAATAGTCACACTCTGTGTTGGACACAGGGAAACACCAGCGCTCCACTATGTTTGGGGTTTGACCGTGTTTATCAGAGCGGCTCCCTACCACTATATCTGTGTGTATCTGTCTGCTAAACTAAAACTCTCTCACATTATCTCTCACAATGAAGGCTCAGAGGGGAGAAAGTGATGTAAGCCACCACTTAATGTGTACTGTGTAAAAGTTATGAGCTGAGCAAGTTCTGAAGGTACCTAAAAAATCTCTCATGACTAAGAAAATTTACATCCTGCTCCACCCAAGTGCCTCTGCCCACATGTAGTTTTTCCACACAAGCACAGAACGTCATTATTACAGAGAACATTTATATAATGCTATAGCTACGCTCTTACCTAGCAGCAATGATCATGAAAATCACTTTAAATAGAAAAGAACCAAAGAATGGAGGAATCGAGTTGCTTTTGCAAAGATAAAAAGATAAAACTACAGTTTTAAAAAGAAAAAATATAGCTCTACATGAAAGCCATAATGTATCACACACATTAAAAGCCTGCTGCTCTTTCTTTCTTTTTTTAAATTGAAATATTTATTGGTACATTACATATTCACATCATGATTGCACTCAACAATGAGAATTTGTACCAGTATATGACACAACTTAATTCTCATTTTTTCCCATAGCCCTACCCACCCTACCACCCCCCCATATACATAAATTTTGTTTCCCTTCTTTTTTGCTATAATCTCATTATTCTGCTGCTCTTTCTTGCTGGTTTGAGTCTTAGATTCAAAAGTTGTTTCCATGGCTGAAAAGTCTTACTCTATACTTAAGTAAAGTTGCACAATTTCCTATTGTGTTTGCTAGTTTTCTCCATAGTTATTACTTCTCATATTTTTACTTATTGTAAGTCTTTTTGTAAAATCATGTTTTGGTTTGGCTTACTTAAATTTGAAGACACATATTAATCTTTGGTGGGGAGGCACATATTGATTCCATTTATGTGTACTGAGCAGAGAGCATATGGGCAAAATAAGGCAAAAATTACATTTGTGTATCTATATATCACCTTTCAAAAATAACATCCTTTTGCTTTTCTCACGTGTACTTTCTGCATCCCCATAACCAACAAGTTATGTTAATTCTATCCTCTAAATCTATCTGGGGCTCACCTTCTTCTGACTCCCTCAGTGAGGCAGGGTTGGTGTAAAGATGTGTTAATAGATTGATCTTCACTTGCTGTTCATCAGTACTGTCATTCCCAGCAATGTCTCCTGAGATACTTCCCTTAAAGCAAGATCTTAACATGCCCCTCTGCCAATTGAAAGGTCTTAAATCTTTTGAAGAATTAAATTTGAGCTCCACAGCATGACATGATGGGATGGCTTAGTATGATCACCAGCAAAGAGGTAGAGTCAGCGCAACTCTGAATATTTAGTTTTTGTCCATGGTGTGAATATGGTATGATCCCACTTGGTCTTATATACATACTATTTCCTCTGAGGCTTGTAACTGTTGTCTTTTATTTTAACTACCAAACCCTGGTTGGTTTGAAAAGCTAACTTTTATCTTTGCAGTGGATTCTTGAGTCATGACAAGCCTGATGTATGAACAAGTTCGATGACAACTGGAATTTTAATTTATAAACCAAGTCTTGAGGTACAAAATGAATGTTGGCCATTTGTACTTGCAGATGGTCTCAGATATAGATTTAACCCTTGATGAGTTCTGGAAGAACATTATAGTATCATTTCCTTAGTGGGAATAATTCAGAAATCCTGGGCCAACATCTCTTTAAGGATGCTGAGATCTATCTGTATACAGAAGAGGGAATTTGAAAGCTGTGCAGAGGATTCTGAACTTTCAGTTCACCAACATGAGTTACAATCAACCCTGAATATTGAATTGGGGTTACAACTCAAGGGTCTACTGTACTCTGTTCTTGTGACTTATGAATCAAGTGTTTATTGTTACTGATATATGGGTACACTGAAGAACTATGACTTTCTTTTTATCATACAGTAATTCATTTGCCTTAAAATGCCTTGAGATTATTTTTAGAAAAGCAGAATGGAAAAAATTAAATCTTCCATAATTTTTTTCCCTCAGATAGAACTACTGATAACATTTTTGTGGAGCCCACTTCTGCTCTTTTCTCCAAACATATTTTATTTTGCAAGAATATAGTAATTCCATTCAGACTGTTTTGTAATGGGCCTTTGCAATGAAAACGTACATTGTAAGAATTATTACTTACCTTTAAAATTATGTTTTAACATCATTAATGCTAAAAAGTATTTCCTTAGATGAATGGAATAATCTCCTATTATTTGAACTCCAGTTATATCCAAAGTTTCACATTACCAACAAGAAGGCAATTTGCTCTTTTTACAGCTAACCTCTTGAGTGTGATCATGGTTACTTCTCTTTGACAAATTTCAATAGGGGTAATTTCTGGATCAATGAGGGAGCACAAGTTGAAACCTTTTAATACATATTTCCAAATTGTCTTGCAGAAATATGCTACTAATTTGCACTCCTCAAAGCAAAATATGTCTACTTCCTCAAAGGGAATATAAATATATGGTGTCTCACAGACCATTAGATAAGCAAAAGAGCATATCTTGTTGATTTGATGCTATTTCTCTCTGATATATATATATGTATATATATGTATATAGTTATCTATTTATGCACATATATTTATTTATATATATATATTTATGTATATATATAGTTACATTTTCTTTTTTTTTTTTTTTTAGGTTTTTTGAGACAGGGTCTCACTTTGTGGTTCAGGCTGGCCCAGAGCTCAGCCTCAAACTCACATCACAATCCTCCTGCCTCTGCCTCCCGAGTGCTGGGATTACAGGCGTGAGCCACCACGCCCGGCACTATGGTACGTGGTACTAGTTGCTGCTGGGTGTGAGTCTCCATACCCAGTATTGTTATGTGGTTACCGGGGAATCGAACCCGGGCCCTTGCGCTTGCAAGACAGGCGCCGGAACCACTGAGCTAACTCCCCGGCCCTATAGTTACATTTTCTTATTCAACCAAAATGTTTTGTGATTTTCACTATTGACTCCAGTGATTCAGTTTTATTGAGTTGCTTATCTTCTTTATCAGTAGTTTGTATGAGGATATTTTTATATTATTTTTTATCAGTCATATGTACCACACCAAAATTTTATCTCATTTGCTATCTGCCTTCAACTATCCAAGCAATTTGTGATACATTTCATCTAAATCTCATTGATTTTAGATGTTTTCACTACCATGTATTGATTTCAGATCAGTTCATGAAAAATTAAGAAAATTTTATCAGCCTGTTTCACACACATTAGCAAATTTGAAAGTGTTATAATTTATCTCAATATTATCTTAATTTACTATTGTAACTTTAATAGCTATCCTTTATTATGATAAAGATATTATGTAATATGCCTTAATGCATGGTGCTTAATATTTTTACAAGATGGGTCTGATTTATACTTCCACGCATGCCTATGAACTAAGTTCAATTATTATAACAATGTTTCTACCCAAAAAACTGAAACAGATATTGATTATCTAGTAGTAGCAAGATTAAAACTTCTCAGTGTGATGCCAAAACTACATAGTCTTAAATCCATATAAATATTTCTTTTTACTCATTTTCAAGATATGTTATGGCTATGTTAAAATATTTTATTCTTGGAGATAAACTTTAACAGTGTTAGCTTTCCTTTTAAAAACCACTTATTTAATTTCTTGTGAGATTTTCTCTGAAGTATGACAGATGTAAGCATAAACTATATGTGAACCAGTGTACCATATACTTAGAAAAAACATTTACCAACTCCTTATAGGTCCAGGTATCTACCCAGGAGAACCTACCCAATGCATTTTAAAGTGTTTTATTAGGTCCTGAATTTTTAAGAGTATCTTTTCACATGCTTTTTCAGCATAGCTTTTTTCTTTCTAGTTTACAAATATGTGCTCAAAGATTTTAGTATTATAATTTATTTTTTGTGTGGTACTTGGCATCAAACCCAGAGCTACATGCAAACTATGTAAATGCCCTCCCATTAAACCATACCTCATCCTTTCATTATTTTTAGACTTGCTGATTTGTGTTTTTAGTGGACTGAAAATTTCCCTATAGGTTCCTGATGCTAACCCTTACCACATAACATTTAAGTATGGAAAACATGTTTCTTGTGTTTGTTATTTTCAAAATTTTAATGGAAGTTTTCTTTTTAATTTGGTGAAATGGACTCAAACCTTTTTATAGGCAAATGCCAACCTTTAAACTGTATAAATATATTTTTTCAAAAAAGTATATTATATTTTATATAATATATTTAACTTATGTCTATATTAAACATTTATATAAAATATATTTTATATATTTATATTATATATTTTATATTATATTTATATTCAGATAGGCTTCATATGATTCAGTGATTATATACCTTTGTTACTGGTACAAATGATGGCATAATTATATATTTTTTGCATTCCATTTATTGAAAATAATTTCTCTGTTGAATGTCTTTGAACAGTATGACTTTGAACAGTCTTTGAACACTCATAATAAATGTGAGTGCATTTATTAACCCATCCTTCTGTTCCTTGATGCACAGGCCAATCCTTTGCCAGCAGCATGCTTTCTTGATTATGTCTAGCTGTGTAGCAAGTCTAAAGATTAAATAGTGTTTGTGACCTTGTTCTTCATTTTCAAATTGGGAGTATCCTACCCTCTCCTGAGGATGCAGATGCTCTGTGGCTGGGGCCTCTTGAGATTCTAATCTACCACTGGAGTTTATACATAGACATTAAACATTCTGTTTATAAATAAAAGAAAGTAGAGACATTTTCCATGTTTTTTAGAAAATGACTGGCTACTTTCATTTTACTCACATTATTAATGGAAAATTGTTTCCTTCCTCTTTTCTTCTAAGGATATCATCATCTAGAACTTCCTTCTTTCCTAGGAACAACCTCTTGCTTTTTAGAATTAATGATCCCATATTTCTTTCAAGACCACAGTTCTTTGAGGAGTTAGCTGGGTTGGCCTTTATGCTAGGATAGGAGGGATGGCCTCTTTATATGTTTGAATTTAAAGGAGACACCATAAATATTTTCTTAGTATATTGAAAATTTAACCTTGGGTATATTTTGTTTTTTCCTCCATTAAACTACTATTTCCTCTAGTCTTGCAAATTCTTTGTTTTTTTCTTCATGCTCACTGAACTCTTGATTTTCTTTTTAAATGCAAAGTGATGAAAGTGTAGATCACTGATTTTCAGCTATGCATCTGGTTTACTATAGACAAACCTCTGGAAGACTGCTGCATTTGCATCACATTTTCAGTATCATTCAGTTTAAATATTTTAGAATGTTTACCGTGGCTTCTTGACTTATGAGTACTCAATTTCTTGCGAATAACCAATCTTCAAATTACATTTTACTGTGGCATTCAGTTTTAAGTCCATATTCTCAGGTCCAGGTCCATTATTGTCAGGATTTTAATGTTAATGAACTGAACTCATCCTAATTTTTTAAAGTTTGCCTTGTGGGATATCACACAATCTTGTCACATGGTAGTAAATATAGAGTTCTCAATTGTTACCCCTCCAGAGAGCAGCGTACTAACATGAAAGTGAGGTCACAGATATTAATTTTGTAATTGAATGCTTTATTTGTACATTTTACATGGAAATTAAGTCATATCATATACTAGTACAAATTCTCAATATTGAGTGTGATTATGTATATGTATAGAATATACCAATAAGATATTAAATTTTAACCAGTTATTCTGTATATTTGCTGTTGTCTTACATGTCCCCACTATCAGATATCAACACATATGTTTTAGTAACTTTGATAAAAATAGATTTTTAATATTTTCAAGTCTGTTACTGCTTTATATATTTGGGGAAGAAATTATTAAATGCGTACAAATTTAGAATTATGATTCATTTTTAAAATTTCTAATATTTTCTGCCCTGATGTTTATCCTTCTATTTTAAACTAATATTTCTTATTTTTGAATTCCATCATGATATTTTAAAGCATTTTTTGTTGAAAATTTTTGTGGAAGAAATACAATATGCATATTTAAATTATCACAACATTTTTAAGGTCACATTGAATGACATCTGGTTAAAAAAATAAATATCGGGGGGCCGGGGAGTTAGCTCAGTGGTTCCGGCGCCTGTCTTGCAAGCACAAG
>PVIR01009315.1:0-53691 GCA_004026965.1 Petromus typicus | reverse complement strand
TGGAGACCCACACCCAGCAGCAACCAGTACCACATACCACAGTGCCGGGCGTGGTGGCTCACGCCTGTAATCCCAGCACTCGGGAGGCAGAGGCAGGAGGATTGTGATGTGAGTCTGAGGCTGAGCTCAAGGCCAGCCTGAACCACAAAGCGAGACCCTGTCTCCAAAAACCTAAAAAAAAAAAAAAAAAAAAAACTTTTTCTTCGCTGGTGCTTTTAGAGAAAATTCTAATAATTTTCTCCCTACCCTTAGATTCTGAAGATTTCCCCTGATATTTTCCAAAAGTTTTAGAGATGTTATAGTTTTACAATTAAATCTATGATCTGTTTGGTATGAAATAATTTTCATAGAAAATGTTAACTGTTATGGTTTATATTTAGATGTCCCCCCAAAGCCTCATGGGCTCATAGGTGAGGCTTTTGGGAAGTGACTAGACCATGCAGGGTGGGAGGTTAAACCTGATCTGAGGAGATGGGGCCCTGGGAGCAGAGTCTGAAAGGGTGTATCGCCCTCACTCCTCCCTTGATCTTTCTCTCTCTGTTTCCAGACTGCCATGCCATACGAAAGCCTCTTCTGCCACGATGACCTGCCTCAGCGCCAGGTACCACCAATGAGAAAGTGACTAAAACACTGACAACTGGCTTCAAAAACTTTTTTTGGTCTATGTAATTGTTTCAACACTATTGGTTGAATTGCTTTCACAATTTTATCAAATTTATTTGTGGGTTAATTTTTGGGTTTCCTATTTCGATCCACTGGTCTGTTTGTCTATACCTCTGCCAATACTGTTTTGGTAACTGTATAAAGTAAGTCTTATAATTGGTTAGATTAATTGGTTAGATTAAAACATATAACAGGAAACAAGGAGAAAGATCTGAGAAGTTGACCAAGAGACAGAGGGATATGGGAGAGAAGGGTGGAGAAATGACAACTAAGAAGACTTAAGATGTGTTATGTATGTGTGTCATTTCAAAAATAAATGTAATCATTACTTCTCTCAGAGTCACAAGGCAATTCAAAGGATCCAAGACATATTGGGAGAACAGTCACAGTTTGTGTGTTGTAAAGAACTGATCACTATGGGCCGGGGATATAGCTCAGTGGTTCCGGTGCCTGTCTTGCAAGCACAAGGGCCTGGGTTCGATCCTCAGTAACCACATAACATACTGGGCGTGGAAACTCACACCCAGCAGCAACCAGTACCACATACCACAGTGCCAGGCATGGTGGCTCACGTCTGTAATCCCAGCACTTGGGAGGCAGGAGGATTGCTGTGATGTGAGTTTGAGGCTGAGCTCAGGGCCAGCCTGAACTACAAAGCGAGACCCTGTCTCAAAAAACCTTAAAAAAAAAAACAAAAAAGAACTTATCACTATTATAGAGTATCAGATATAGGTGCACAAAGTTGTTCATGGTATTCTCTTACTATCCTTTTAATATCTATGAACTCTATAGTGATGTCGCTATTTTACTCTCAACATTGGTAATTTGTTCATATTCTCTTTTGTCAGTCATGCTAGAGATTTGCCCCTGTATAAATCTTTTGAAGAGAAAAGTCTGCTTTTTCCATATTGTTTCCTGCTTCACATTCACTATTTTCCATACTTACTATTATTCTTTCCTTTGTTTCACTTGCTTTGAGGTTTTTTTTTTTTTTTCCCCCCTATTCTTTTTCTAGGTTTTTAAGGTGAAAGCTTACATTATTGGCTTGAAACTATTCTTCTTTCCTAATGTAAATAATTTAATGCTATAAATCTCACTGTCAACACTGCTTTAGGTGTGCTCTACACATTTTCATTTTTAATTTAGCTCAGTGCATAATTTTATTTCCTTTGAGATTTTTTTTAAGCCCATGTATTATACAGAAGTTTAGTTTCAATGTTTCTGGAAATTTTCATTTATATTCTGTTATTGACTTCGGGTATAAGTCCCCTGAGGTTCATGTATGGCTTCAGAATTTGCTGAGGTGTACTTTATGATTCACAGTATGGTTCAACTTACTGTATGTCTTGTGGATGCTTAAAAGGAATGTGCACATATTACATCACTGTTGTATAGGGTGTTCTACAGACACTTAGTTTATCATCTTGTTGGGTGTTCCCAACTGATCTATGAATAGTTAGGCATTCTGAAGTCTTTAACTATTATGATGGACTTACCAGTTTCTCTTTTCAGATCTTATACTATATAGTTTGCAACTGTATTGCAACTGTATTGTTTAGGATTATTATCTCATCTCAATAAGCTGACTCTTCATTATATAATATAACTTTATCTCCAGTAATTTTCCTTGCTCTGACTTATTTGATCTTAATGTAGCCAGTACTGACTTTCTTTGGTCAATGTTTGTATGATAAATTTTCCCATACCTCTTTTACTTTAAAACTGCTTGCATCATTACATTTGAAGTAGTTTTCTTGTAAAGTGGATATACTTGGGTTATATCTCTTTCTTTCTTCTTCCTTTCCTTCTTTCTTATTATTATTTTTGAGATCATCTTATACTGCCCAGGTTGGTTTCAAACTCATGGCAATCCTCCTAACTCAGCTTCCCAGAACACACTACTGCACCCACCTGGGTAGGTAATATCTCTTAGTCTACTCTGAAGGTAGCTTTTCAAGTAGATGCTGGACAATAAAGAAAATCTTCAAAAATTTCATAGTACGAAATTCTACAAGATATTTTATTTGCCTTAAATAGAAATCAGTAAAAGATAGAATGTGGCGTGAAGTATTTTACAAGAGAAAAACATCTACGTCCATACAAATACTTGTACAATATAAGAATGTCATAGAAAGTGGATTCATTATCAGCCCTAAACAAGAAGCAACCCATGTCCATCAGTATTCACAGAAAGGAGTAACAGTTAGGTGTTGTGGCACATGTTTGTAATCCAAGCACTTTAGAGGCTCAAGCAAGATGATCCTTACAAATTCAGTCTGGATTACATAAGTAAATTCAAGGCCGGCCTCCGCTCCGGAGTGAGGTCCTGTCTCAGATAAAAGAGGGCGGGGCTTCAGGTGGGCCACGATTTTAAAAGAGAGCAAAATATGCAACAATATGCATAAATCTCAAAATGTTTCTGATATAAATATTTTCTTAGTAAATAAAGTATAAACATCCTACACCAAAACGAACCTTCGAATAACTATAATCGATCATCATTTTAAAAATCCAAGTAAAATTCACAATGTGTCAATTTTTTCCCAAGAAAATTAGCAGAGCAAAACAACACCCCGAACTGATGAGAACATGGTAAAATCTCCTGCCCAAACTCTTTCTAAGGAATGAAGATGGTACATCTTTAAGGAGCTAAGTATTAAAAAAGCTTAAAATCTATATGACCTTTAAATCACTTAATGATTTTACCTAAAGTATTAATCACATCAGAAAAAAATGATATTTAAAATATTTATAGCTGAAAAACTTAGGTTCAGATTCTAATAGTATAGGTTAGAACCCTGACTTATACCTAATTATGGATCTTAAGCAATTTCTTTAATCTCTCTAAATTACTTCAGTTGCATCACCTGCAAAATTAGGCTAGTAATACACTTCACAGAATTGCCACAAAAATTTTTCTTTCTTTCTTTTTCTCTTCTTTATTTTGTTCAATATTGAGGATTTGAAATGAGGGTCTATACACTGACTCTATCTGCAAAATCCCCACTGTGTGTGTGTGTGTGTGTGTGTGTGTGTGTGTGTGTGTGTGTGTGTGTTTAAAGTGCTCAGTGCTCAGGCTGGGCTCAAACTTTAGATCTTTTTGCCTGGGACTATAAGCCTGCATCAGCATACTAGGAATATAGGCTCGCACCTACACACTAAGGATTAAATTTTATGCAAAGCGTATTACATAGCACATGATAAGTATGGTACCCATTATTACTATCACCATCAATTCCAACATTTAGCATGTCCTTCTCTTGCTGATAAAGCAAAATTGTATAATTAAGTAAATCTATCCAGTGGGAACAAAAAACAATAATATTGGGTCTATATTTATTGACTGAAAAGATATTTGTGAAATGGTATATGTTAGAAAGAAAACAAATTATAAAGAATATTAGTAATTATAAAGAATGTTAGCAAAACTACATGAGCTATGTCTAAAGAATAATATCTACACAGAAGCAGATCAAAACTGTGATGAGACTATAATTTTCTTCAAATTTTTCTCTTTTCTTTTAAAATGCTGGACAATGACATTCAGAAAATACACAAAGGTACTTCCTTAGTTACTTTTCCTTAAAGAAACAAAAAGCAGCACAAATATCTACATCCAAGACATTCCAGTATTCACTAACTAATCTCACTAGGTCAGGACAGAAGGAAGAAGCAGACAATGGTGGAATGTTTGTATAGAAACTGCCAGATGCCAAGATAGAGAACTTTCCTGGTTGATTGGTGGGATTTAAAAGTAGTTCCTGGGTTGTGCCGAGAGGAGGCCAAGGTTAGAGCTAACAGTGCCAGGACCTAGAATAACACTGCCTCATTGTCTTGTTGGCAACAAGATGATAAAACCAATGCTTTGTTGACCCTGAGATCATCTACCACTTATGACTATAAACATGGTAACCGGCTATCAGATTATTCTCCTAGAAAACACCAAGTATGCAACTCTATGATTATTATAAGGGACAGAAGACATGTAGCCCGGTGGAAACTTCTAGCACAAACTCTTTTAAAGTAGACATATATCTGAAAGTCTCTCTCTGAAGAAAGTAATGAAGTTATGCCTGGAAAGAGGGGACGTTTTTGGTCCTTTCTGAATAAGAGAGCTCTAATGAAGTCTGATTCTGGAAAGAAATGCATAATAACCTGGCTTTATAAAGAGCTATTTGGCAATTCAAGGAAGGATGATCTATTCTAAGACCAGTCCAGAATGAATTTGGCTCTGCCTAACTTAGAGCTGGCAGAGATCCTTTCAAAACAGCAGTACTTGCACCAGGCTGTCCTCTTCTGATTTTCCCAAGCCACAGCTACAATGAACAGCAGAGACCAAAGAGCAATGTCCAATTAAAAATACTCCTGACAGGTTCAAAGAGACTTGTGACAACATTAACTAATACATTATTGGAGATCCTCATAAGGCAACACTACCAATCTGTGGCATAAACTATTAAACATATTTTATTCATCTTCTACCAGTCATTTTTCTAGGCCAAAATTAGTATGGCTTATTTTACTGTCTTTCTCTAGGCTCTTAAATCTGATTTCCAAGTCTTTACAAATACTAAAAAGTAGGATATGACTTATTTTTAACAGAATTTCTCCAGAAACTTTCAAGAACACTAATTTCTAAAATGTATAACCTCGAACTTCAAAGAGCTGATGCAAAACAACACTAGTGTATTTTTTTTAGTAATAAATATACCATTATGGATAAAGTCCTTTAACTTAGTACATGCCATTTACCACTGCAAGAGAAACATTATTGATACAGTAATGTAAAAGATTTTTATAGCAAAGAAGGGGAGAAATTTGAAAGTAAAAAGAAAAAAAATGACAACAAAGATTATGTATATAAGGGAGTTAAGGATCCAGAGAGAGAGCAGGAAAATGGGAAAAGTAAGAATGATGATATATCATGTACAGGTACAAATTCTCAATAATGAATGTAAAAATAATATATACTTAAAATATATCAATAAACTCAGTACTTAAAAAATATTTCATATATGACAGATTAGGCTTGGATCTAAGTTTGGTGAACTATTATTAGCTCTGTGATCCAATGTGCAGATCAATTAATCTCAACCATCAGCTCAAAATAAGCCACTCATTGTAAAACCTATCTATTACAGACTGGTAGTAGGAGATTCAAATGGGCTAAAGTAGTGTGAGAATACTGTGGAAAAATACAAAGCTCCTAAATTTGAAAAGGCTCATTGGTTTGGGATTTGGCTATAAAATACCATTAGACCATAGCCTTAAGTATTGGTCATAACTAGTACTGACAAATGGAGAAAAAAGAAAACTGTTTTTCTTTGCCATAAGTATTACGACATTGTTTCCTTTATTCTATTTTTGTACTGTTAAAAACCGTTTGAAGAAGAGATAGATGTGGCACTAAAAATTAAACTGAATCTTGTGTATTTTCCTTGTTCATAAAGAATATTTCATAAAGGCTATACAGAAAACAAATATTTAATTATATTGAAATAAGGGAATGGAAAACCCAATATATGGTTCAGGTTCACAAAGCATGTAGTAGAAAATTATCTTAAAGATGATATATTTTAACCATAATTGTAAAAATAAATATCGACTTCCAGTGTCGAAAATATAAGTGTTAAGTAGAAGGTTTGAGGAGACAGAAGAAGTTTATTCATGCTTAAGAAGTTTTTATTACAAAAATTAATATATATTAAACAACCACTATACCTATGTGTGAAGTAGACACAGAAACACCCACAGGTTTTGTAAATATAATCTCATTGTCTCATTTATTCTTCTCCATAACGCTATAAAATCCATTTGCCCAAACCAATAAAAAGCCAAAATTACAAAACTCATTGATAGCAACTGAGGTATTTCTGGCGTGACCTCATGTGGTTTCCGTCACCTCATTTTTCTCTGTGCACATTCTCTGCCTAGACTCTACTTTGGGCAACCTGACAACGGAAGTGCTGGGATTCTCTCTTCCAAACTTGGATGAAAGCTTCCTTCAGAAACCTTCTCCTCCCTCCAATCACCATGCTGAAACTGAGTCTCACCAAACTTCAGAAGAGATGAACAGGCCTGAAGTGATTTGAGAAAACTTCTATCAAAAGTGTTTGAATGAAAGAATGTGTTTCACTTGTTAATTAATTAGAAATGAAAACCTTAAAACTCAACAGCAAAAATGGACAATTACATGATTTACATACATCTCTTTTCCTGTGTGAATATAAAATCTTTTAAAACCAAAGACCTTCTGGGCTGTTGCTCATGTTTAGCAAGGTGTTAAAATTTTTAGCAATCAATTTCCCCTGAACAACCACCTCTGGATGGATATACTTCTTTAGAACCTAGAATGCATTTGGTTTGAAACCCACTTGAATGGAACAAAATTCATCTGAAATAAGTATTTGTTAAATGAATAAGTATAACTGTATACAAGTAGTAGTTATTTAATTTGTGGATGTAGTTGTTGTTCTTCCTTGGGAAAAGTGACCTGCAACAGGTCTACATACCATAAGCAAAAAAGCACTCTCCAAAATGGTTCACAAACAAAAAAGCACTATGTACAGTCTGACTGATACATCAGTGAACTTAAAAGGAACTACGAGCTTTCAGGTTGCTCTGAAGAGAAGAGATATATGAAATTATCCTCCAATGTTTGGTGAAAACTCTGTCAAGTTTTTCAGGGTAAAGATACTGTTATAGAAAAACCCCAGCTACCTTCTGACAAATTCTAACACAATTTTTCTGATAATGTGATATTCAAGTCAGTTTAGAGCATTTTATTATTGCATCACATGCAAAGGGTTGACTTTATAATATTCTTCCATTTAAAGATACATTTTGAAATGCATAGTATTATATTTTAATCTCTTGTTTTTCACGCTTCATTTCTAACTCCATTTACCTCATCAACACATGCACCCATGTTAGTGCATATATCATTCAAACAACATTTTATATTTATAATATAAGAATATATTGTATGTATAGAAGTATTTCTAGATAGTATTTCTAAGTACATGTGAAAGTATTTTTATAGGTCTAACTTATATAAATGGTATTACACCATCAATTGTATTATCTTACTTTGCTCCCCTCTGCAACATAAGCCTGAAATCCGTACACTGTTACATTTAAATATTGATTCTCACAATGGCTTGGTACATGCTGCATATCGTATGCAATCGTATATAATTACCAATTTTATCAACCTCCTCCCCCAGTAGTGAATACCTAGATTCCCTCCACTATTTGCTACCATAAACAATGACAAAAGAATAATCCTCATAAATGTTTCCTGTGGAAATACAGGAGAGCTTCCTTGCATCACAGGCCATGACAATGCAGTCTCCTGTTTTGACAGCATCCTGCTATCAAAATTAGAAAAAAAGTCTTCCTGTAGAAATTTATTTGTCAATTCTTTAATTTTGCAAATTAAATTCATGAGAAACAGATAATTTCCTAATATTTACATAACCTATTTATTAAAACTGTGTCTCTACTTATTCCACTCTTTTTTGTTAAGTTTAAAATTTTTCATCACAAAGACTATATTTTAAAGTTAATTTCTATGTGACACACTACACTTTATTGATGGATATAATTAATTTAGAGAAATGTTAATTTAGAGACATACTATGGTATATATTGTACCACACTTGTATCTATCTGTCTTTTTTCCATTTTTATTTTATATTTTTCTCAGTTTAAAACTTTGGAGATTATGAACAAGACAGGAGGTAGTGGAAATCTTTGTTGTAGCAGCATTTGTCTCTGTCTTCTTCCAGACTTTATGGAGAATCCTTGTAAAGCTTAGTCATTATGTACTCTTGCTGTGGAAGTTTCACAGATGCCTTTGCCAAAGTAAGAGCCTTTCACACATACTGGTAATTATGCCATCTATATCAGTTTTTCTTGAATGAGAAAATATGTCTCATATTTCTTTATCTCTCCTCAGTGAATGAGAATGTATGAGACGATACAGTCAATTCTCAATATTCTTAGACTGGTACTTTTTGAAGGTTAGGGGATTGAGACAGGATTTTGCAACATACTTCAGGCTGGTCTTGAACATACTATGTAGCACAAGCTAGCCTCAAACTCATAGCAGTCCTCCTGCTTCAGCCTCCCAAGTGCTGGGGTTACAGGTAGAAGCTACTACTCTTGGTAAGATTGGTCTTTTCCCCAAGAAACACAATGCAAACACGTGTGACAGCTACTAACAAAAAAGAATAAAAGCAATTAGGGACTGTCGTACATGCTTGTAATCCCAACTACTTGGAATGCTGAGCCAGAAAGATTGTAATTTGAGGACAATGTGGACAATTTAGCAATACACTGTTTCAAAGAGAGAAAGAAAAACAATTATTTATTATTCTGGGTCCCTATTATAAGGCTAACCTTATCTATAGGTGTATACTGCTTTGCTAAAATATCAAGCTTTTGGGCCAGGTATATAGCTCAGTGGCACCATCACCTGCCTGGCAAATGCAAGGTCATGAGTTCAATCCTTCATATGGTATAAATAAATAAATAAACAAGTAAAAATCATGCTTTTACTTATTATTTAAACATATCTACTGAGTCTGTTTCTGCCCTCTTTTAGAGCTGCCAATAACTTCATTCCTAATTAGGACTTCTCCCTACTGAGGCCTCAAGTAACTGAGGTCCTACAACCCTAAGAAGTATCCATACCATGGCTGAGAGATTAAAAAATATTTCCAAATTCATATATGTCACCAATATAATGTATGATGTATCTAAAGAAAAACAAATTAATCAGGCATGGTGGCATATACCTATAATCCTAGTACTCTGGGAAGCTGAAGCCATTTGAGCCCACCCTGGGCACCTTAGCACCTTAGTGAGACCTTCTCTCAAATTTAAAAATAAAAGAGCAAAGGCTATAGCTGTATAAGAAAGCCCAGGTTCAATCCTCCTAGGGAGGGGCAGAAAAGGGAAGGAGGAGAGAAGGGAAGAGGATAAACTAAACTATGTGACTATTATGACAAAAGATGTTAAGATGGTCATAAATGTTTGCAGAGGTTCAACATTAATAAGATTTTGCTTCAGATTTTTAGAAAATGAAGCCATCTGCAGAGCAGTGTAATGCTTATATCTTGGCAGCAGACCCAGGGGATAAAAGAACCAAGATTTCAAAAGACATAACAAGGCAACTACCAAAAAGCTTTTCCCAGTCCATTCTCCTCTGAAAAGAATGCACTGCAGATTGCAGCAGCAAATGGTAATCTGTATAAATATTACCACATAAATACAATAATATACATATTACATATGCTCAATCAATTTGTACTTATCTATCTACAGTTTCAAAAATGACTTAATGCTCGATTGAGTTATTTCTTTAATATTTCACAATTTATTACACCACACAACTACCATGTCTCTAGCTATAAAAGTTAAAAAACAAAACAAAAACAATAAAGATTTTCTCAAAAGTTTTAGTAACTTCTGTAAAAATTCAAGCACAACTAATGCAAATGCCTTAGCAAGATTTCTGGGTAATACTCATCACTATACAAATGTTAATTTGTTATTAATGAATATAGTTGCTCAAAGACCTTCACCTGAGTTCTACATTTATTTAGAAATGGGATACCAAGTTGACAAAAATTGACAAGAATTTTTAAATGTCCTGCTATCAAAACTGAAATAATATGAAATGGCTCAATATGTATGAATGATAATCTTTTATGAGAGACTAAAAATGCTAAAACAATCCAAAAGACAACAATGTCTAGCAGGAATATAATGTTGGCTAAAATATATTATTTAAAGATTTCTAGCAAGTACATCAAAAAGAAAAGTAATAAACAGCTATTATTAAATTTAACAATATATTTACTACACAGCATATTTCATTTCAGACTATTCATTTCAAGTGATCAAAAATCACACGTGGCTTGTGGCTGCCATACTACATACTACTGCCATACTACTACCACATTATTAGAACAGAATAATTCTAAACTATCCATAATAAAAACTTAGTTCAAAGCCCCAAGAATTGCACAAGTGCACTATATGCTATACATATGTGATAAATAATGTTAAATAGATGAACTAATACAATGAATGAGGCAACACAAAATCCTGAAGTGACAAAAGTACTATAGAATAAGCATATAAATGAAAAAAAAAATCAGCCATTCAAAAACTGAATTTGAATGTATGTGGAGTACTCTACATCAAGCATCTCTGGCCTGAACCTAGAGTGAGTCTAAGGACGTAGCCAGAGCAGCTGGCAAAATATAACAACATCTCACTAACCTTAGGTGCCAATTTTCTGCTGATGGAAAAACCTAAACTAATTCACTAGAACACACCACCACCCATAAAACTGAAGCACAAACACTGTCCCCAAAGAAGAGAGTAAAGCAAGACCTGCAGCTGACCAAAGCATCCAGCCCAGAACTTGATTTGCCAGTAAAGCAAAGGAAGTGAAAAATACAGGAGGAGGAGGCAGTATCTAATATACCTCTTCTGTCCTGCTATTTCTACTCCCCAGGATGCAAGACCTTTGTGAGGAGGCAAGGGATTTGAGGAGAGAGAACTTAATCTCTGCAGTCCAGGCTGCTTCACATTGTTCAGAAATTACTGCATGTTCAAACAATGGGATATTTGTCAAAGTACAACTTGATCACCAGAATTCATCTGTTTTTCATAACCATATTTGACCTACACTGTGCTGACTAAACAAGGTACCTTGTGTTTCACAGACTGGCAAATGTGTCTCCCAACATCATTTTTAGACCACATTAAAACCTCTGGACTTTGGAATATAACCTCTTGGTAACTAAGTGCATTCAGATTAGGCCAAGGATAAGGTCTGCTGGCTTCATTGGTTACATCAATCACAGATTTTCATTTTCAATCCCTATTTTGGTTAATTCCCTTTTTAATAGGTATCTAACAAGAGAACCTAAAAGAACTACAAATCTTTTAATATTTTCCTTCCACATAGTTGGAAAAGCATAGTTGGAAAAACTTTTAATCCTCTATTGAGAAGTAATTTGAATTTACAGAAAAATAACAAAAATACACACAAAATACCCCACATCTTTGCCCAGATTCATCTCCTCTTATTTTTAGCCTATATGCTCTATCATTTGCTTTGTGTAAATCATTTCCAACACGTAGTTCTCTTCCAGTATCCACGGGAGACTGGATCCATTGTCACTGTGGATACCAAAACCCACTGACACTCAAGCTCCTTATATAAACTAACACAGTCATTGCATATAATCTGTATATATTCTCTCAAATATTTTAGTTCATCACTATACTAGCTACCTATAATACCTAGTATGATGTAAATAGTGATACTGTATTGGGGAATCATAAACAAAAGAATTCTAGGTCCAGGGATTTAGCTCGGTGGTTCTGGCATATGCCTTGCAAGTGCAAGGGCCCAAGTTCCATCCCAGATAACCACATACCACACTGCTGGGCATGGAGATTCACACCCAGCAGCAATCAGTACCGGCTGAGCTCAGGGCCAGCCTGAACTACAAAAGCAAGACCCTGTCTCAAAAAAAGAAAAAAGAATTCTATACATGCTCAGTACAGATATAATTATTTATACATATTTTTGATATGCGATTGGTTGAATGAACAGATGAGCTCAAGATATGAAAGACCAATTGTATGTGTATATATATATATATATATATATATATATATAGTGACTTTTCAAAGTATGTTATATATACCATATTGTCTGTCTCCTACATTATTTTTCATTTCCTAAGAATAAGGATAATATCTTACATGATCACAAAATAGTTACAAATTTCAAAAAATTCAATATTTTCCTAAACTATTTTTCCAACTTTGTTAATATACCCAAAAATATCCCTTATAGCATATTCTTCCTCAAATAGATGATTCCATCTAGAACAGGGTTCAGCAAACCAAGACCCACAAGACAGACCTTTCCTATCACCAATTAATGTAAATGATTTTAATGAAATACATACATACTTTTTCACACATTGTGCCTAGGTACTCCTGACCTATAAATACAGTAGGGTTGAGCAGTTGTAAGAGAGACTTGATGGCCCGTGAAGCCTAAAATGCTTACTATCAGGATCCTTACAAAAAAATGTTTGTAAATCATTGGGTTAAGACAATGCTTTCCATTTAGTTGCTGATACTTGTTTTACATCCTTTCATCTGAAGTAGTTTGTTGGGAACTACCCTGTTTGGGAATTACAAGGTCAAAATTGACCGGGCCTTCCGGCCTACAGACGAACCTTGGACTTGACTCTTGTCTTCATCTCTGGTAACAACAGGGACTCAATGTTCCCACGTGCTGTGATACTTCAGGGCAGAACTACACCGGATCTCTCCCTTCTCAAGGACTACTGCTGACATCTGCCTTGTCCCAAGGGATCCTCATCTACATAACTTCTCTAAGACTATTATTGGTATGCTGCTGCTTTTCCAGGTATTTTAGAATATAGATAATAAAAGGTGTGGTAGGATGGGGTCCAGAGTCCTTGCCATCCAAAGTAACATGGATCAGACCCAAGCTCAGTTTTCTCTAAGTCTCATTTCTGCCTAATTATTAATTATTTCAATGTGTGCCGTGAACTCACAGGAGATTAGAACTTAATGCAAAAGTTCTAGTTACGTTCCCTTCCCCTGTCTACCACAGTAGTTTCTCAGTTTTTCTTTATTTTTTGTGACTGATATTTTTGAAAAATACTTTTTTAGGTAGTACTAGAGACTGAACCTAGGCCTGTGCATTAAAGTATATTCTCAGCCATTTCTATTTCTATCATTTCTATCTATTTCTATCATTCTATCATTCTATCATTTCTATTTCTATCTCAGCCATTTCTATCTCTCTAAATGGCTAAATTACCCAGGAAAGTTCAAATCTACAGTCCTCCTGCTTTAGCTTCCCAGCGTGTTGGGATTACAGGTAAGCACCACCATGTCTTGCTATTTCTTTCTTTTATAATGCAGTGCTCTCCATTTGGTGTTTCTGTGACATTTCCTCACAGGTTAGATTTAAGCAGTGTGCACTACATCAGAACAGTGCTCCAGAAAAATGTTCTATCCTTTTCAGAGGAGGCAAAAATGTTTAACTGATTCTAGATTGTAATGTGAATTTTGACCACTTCATGATGACCCAACCACTTTTTAAGGGTGTCTTTTTGTTGTTGTTGCTGGGATTTTTTGTTTTGTTGTTTTTGTTTTTGTTTTAGAGAATGGGCTCTTTATATTGCCCATTCCAACCTCAAACTTGAAATTCTCCTGCTTTAGCTTTTCAAATAGCTAAAACTGTAGGCACGCACCACCAACACCCGCTGAACATTTAACTTTTAGAGCAGTTTTAGGCCCACAGCAAATATGAAAAGAAGGTACATTTACCACACACAACTTGGCATAATGCATGCAGAGCCTACCTTTTCATCAATGCTCTCTACCAAGTGCTATTTTTTCTTTTTTAATTAAAAAGCAATCTTTAGGAAATACTTTACAACTATCTACATATTTTACTACTTATCATACTGTTCTCCTTGGATTATCACTAATTTCAGCCTGAATAGATGTTTACTGTACTGGCTGCAAAATGAATAACCATGAAGGCCTGAAATTCTATTGATACAGAAGTGACCAAATTAGCACGCCAGAGGGTCAAGATCTTTGGGTCAGAAATAAAGGACTTTATTAATCATATCAAGAGCAGTACCTAGAACATCTGCATTGACTTGCACCAAGTCCCAGAATCCCAGTCTCTGCAGGGCAATATGAAGAAGCCCCGGTGATGTGTTGCACAAGGAGTTGCATTGAATGTAAGGAACCCTGAATGTAGGGATCCTGGATCAATTCTTTGTTATATAAAATATATTATCTATCTTCCAAAGCGGCTAGGACTCTTGCTTTTTCTCCAGTACGAGATACTGTCCCTTCTCTCCAAAGCTACTATCTATGCAAACACCCATTAAAAAAAAGTATCCTTCAATCTACCTGCAGAATGTACACTATGCAAGAAACCTATAAAGAACTGTCTCCCAATAGGCAGCATTCAGCAATCTTTTCTAAATAAAACCACTCTGTTCTCCTCGACAAATATGCAAATAAGTATATCTGTATGTATTCATTGTATGTTTTTATTAATGAACCCTTGCAGATTTCTTTTTCCCAATGAAAACAAACACTAACTCTAACTTTCTATATTTTCCCCTTCTTGGCAGTACTGGGTACTAAACCTAAGTCCTCTCACTGAGCACCATTTTCCCCCTCCCTCCTTTCTTTCTTTTAATCTTGAGACAGAATATCCCCAAGTTCCTCAAGTTCACCTCAAACTTGAGATCTCCAGCCCTTAGTTCCTCAAAGAGCTGGAATCACAGGTGTGTGCCACTAGACTTAGCTTCCATTTTAAGATGTTTAAAGCCAAGCTACTTATTGTGTGAATTGATGAAAGAAATAATTTTGAATTTCTGAACAAAGCAGGAAAATCTAGAAAGCCAATAAGCCAAATGCTATTAAAACTTAAGAGAAATATTCTTGAAGCCCTCCTAAAATCCTGAACAATGGCTAAAAAATAAAACAATCACACTATAGACTCTGAAGTATACAACATGATGTACCCTCAGTGTGGTTTGGTTTGGATATTTAGTTTCTTATTATGGTACTGGTTTGAGTAGCATGATTTTATGATCTAACTACATTTCATCTAAGAAAAGAAACTGATTTTCCTCTTTAGCAAAGGGAAATTTAGTAGGTCTGCCTACCAGATGACTGTGGACAAGCAGAACAAAAATTCTCACAAACACTGTCCCATAAAAACAGTAGAGAATTCAAAGATGGCCAGGCATGATGGCACACTCTTGTAACCCCATCAGTCAGGAGGCAGACAGAGGCAGAAGGATCACCATGAGTTTGAGGCCAGCCTGAACTACACAGTGAGATCCTGTCTCAAAAAAACATGTTAAAGGATGCACCAAATATAACTACTAAGGGGAAATGATCACTGAAACACAATAGGCCACCTAGAAGAAACCCACATATCTATAGATGGTTATTTTTCACAAAGGTGTTAAGACATGTATGTACTGGAGAAAACAGTACAGGGGAATTGGGTTTAGCAGATGACCGAAGTTAGAACTTTAACCCTCAACAGTCACAAAAATTGACTCAAGATAGATTAAACACAAATGTAACACCTGAAACTATGAGAAGAAAATGTAGGAGAAATGCTTCAG
Organism: Petromus typicus; assembly: GCA_004026965.1. Lineage (NCBI taxonomy): Eukaryota > Metazoa > Chordata > Mammalia > Rodentia > Petromuridae > Petromus > Petromus typicus. Next base: position 37,786 of record PVIR01009315.1, on the reverse strand, counting down.
TGCACTGAAACAAGCAAGCATGTTTTGTCTTTGTGCAAGATCCAAAAGCACAGAGAAGGAAAGTAAAAATGAATAAAAGTGGTTACACTAGCCTAAAAAAGCTGTCACACAGCAAAAGAAATGATGAGAATGAAGAGACAACCTATAAGTGGAAGAAAATATATGCAATGTATATAGTGAGAAGTGATTAATATTCAGAATATATAAGGAACTAAGAAAAGAACAGAAAAAAATGTAACACAATTTAAAGATGGACAATAGACCTAAACAGATATTCCTCAAAAGAAGAAATACAAATGGTCAAGTTACATGAAAAAAATACTAAGGATTACTAGTCACAAGTAAAATCACAATGAGAACTCACTTCTTGTAAGAATGAGCATTATTAAACAGAAAAAAAGAAAGAAAGAAAGAAAGAAAGAAAGAAAGAAAGAAAAATTTGGGCTGAGGATTTAGCTCATTGGTTCTGGCACCTGCCTCACAAGCTCAAGGTCTCAAGTTCAATCCCCAATACCAAAAAAAGAAAAAAAGGAAAGAAAAAGTGGTAAAAAAAAAACGTTGCTCAAAATGAAAAGAAATTGGAACCTCTGTGCACTGTTATTGGGAATACAAATTAGAACAGATATTTTGATATGGAAAAGAGTAGATGGAGGTTCCTCAAAAAATTAAAAATAGAGCTAACATGATCTAGTAATTTCACTACTGAACTATAACTTTAAAAAATGAAATCAGTACGTTAAGAATCATGGACCACCAAGTTCACTGCAGCACTTTTCGGGATATCCAAGAAATGAAAACCATCTAAGTATCCATCAACTAATAAATGTATAATGTGGTATACGTACATAATGGGCTGCTATTCAGTCATAAGAAAGAATAAAATTCTATCATTTCCAACCCAGAATTAGAGACCATTATCCAAAGTGAAATAAAGCAGGCATGACAACTTACACACAATGACAACTTACACACAATCTCATTCATATGTGAAATATAAAAAGTTAATATCATAAAAATTGAGAATAGAATGGTGCTTGCTAGAAACTGATGCAAGTGAAAGAAAGAGATGGGTGGGGAAAGGTTGATTACGCCATACTAAACTAGAGTGAGGAGTAAGAACTTCTGAAATGCTGTTACATAAGAAATGACTATAAAAAACAACTAAGGACAGGTTTGTCTTAGTCACTTTCTTGTCTGTGGGACATAATAACTGACACCAACAACTTAAGAAAAGAGAGGTTTATTTTGGTTCGTGTTTCAGAAGTCTGAGTTCATGTTCAGCAGACATAAACACAGCAACAGTATAGCAGAAGGAGCTAAGTGGAGGAAAGTTATAGCCAGGAAGAAAAGACCAAATGAAGAAGCCATGTAGAGAGACGAACCTTTTCTCAGTGACCAGCCACTTGTAGTCATACACCACTTTCCAACAGCACACTCAGCTGCTAACTCACCAGCAGATGATCTCATTAATAAATCCAATGACCCCATGATTCACCTTCCACTAGGCCTTCGGGAAGCACAGGTGGTCTTTGGAGGACATTCTTGGTATCGATCATAACATTCAGCCCTGGCCCCCAAAGGAATCATGAGCCTCCCTTTATGTAAAATGTATTCAGGTCATTGCTGAGAGTCACCAGAGTCTTAACAGCTTCACCCCTACTGAACACTTCAAGTCCAAAGTTTCCTGTGAGACTCAAGCCAAACTCTTAGCTGAAAATTCCTATAAAAATCAAAAGGCAACTTAAACACCACCAAAATACAATGCAAAGGGTAATTCCTCTTCTAAAAAAGAGGAAATAGGGAAATGGAAATTGGATCAACACAAGACCAAAAGTAAGCAAGGTACACATTAAATTCCAGTTCCACGTCCAGTACCCAAGGCAAGTTGTATCAAGGTATGAGCTTAAATGTGAGCTCCAAAGAGCTTGTACAGGCCTACTCTTTGCACTGCTGACTGCAGCCCTGATGGCCTCTCCCTTGGGGTGGCTCTGCTCACTGCCTGTGGCCTTTCTCAGATGTTCCACATTTCTGGTTTCTCCAACTTCCTAGGGTTTCCAATGAACTTTCAGCTTTCCTCTCATAACTTCATACTCCAAGACCTTCCTCTCAATTCTGGGTGGAAGCCTTCCTGACTTCATAGTTTTGCCTTCTGCCAGCACATAAGACTAGTAGCATGTGGACAATGCCAAGGTCTCCAGGCCCATTTGAACAATAGCAGGGCCCCACTGACTCTGCCTAGAGACCTCCAAGTCCCTGGATGACAGGGCACTGTGAACAGAATAACTAAGTGTCCCTCTAGGGAAAGGTGTCCTGGTGCTCTCTTCTCAAGATAAAGACATTTGCTTTTGTGATCGAACAAAGGAGCCAAAGACATGCTCTTCCCCTCAGTGATCCACATTTTCCAGTCAGCGGTCACCATCCAGTAGCATACCCAGGGGCTGAACTCACCAGCAAATAGTTCCACTGATAAGTACATTATCCTCATGATCCAATAATATTCCACACGTCTCACATGTGGTGAGTACATCAGGCCTCTGGGGGACATTTTGGATTTAAAACATTTCAAAAAGAAGAATTCTAAATACTTCTACAATAAAGAAATAATAAATGTTTGAGGAGAGATATGTCTAATCTGATTTAAATATTATATCAAAATAAATTATAAAGTACAGTACCATCCTTTGACTCTTAGTCACTCTCTACCTTGCTATATCTGCTACATTTCTTTACAGTACTCATCATCTGTAATCATCTTATTTTTATAAGTATTTATTATTATTGTCTTATTCAGTCACTAACACTTTCACACTTGTTACATAAATATATATATAGTGTATATGTAAAAGCATGTTAAAATTATTATATTGTACTTTTGTTACATGCAGTTGAACATAATCTATATTTCTATAAAGATCACCAGTAAACATTATGAAACCTCATTTTTCATATTAAAAATGTTATACTGTATTTTCAAGGCAATTAGAAAACATTAACTTTAATAGCTCTCTGCATTATAGATATATAACTATGTTAACATCAACAAAAATAACTATATTTTCTCATTGTAGCCTATTTTATAGCCTTTTTATATATCTGTACTAATTTTTCACATAGCACCTTCCTGAAGTATTTTACATATTCACTGATTTATTTATCCCATAACTATTTGTTCAGCTCCTTCTATGTGGTGAAAATAGCAGAACTCTGAGGTTTCCAGAACCTCTGATTAAAGTATCCCAGTTAGAAACTGAGATGGATTCTGTCTATATTCCCTAAAGAAGTTCAGGTACAGGAAGGCAGAACTAAACTTTTGAGAAATGAGGTCCTAAACTATTGCATTTCTAGATTACAGTTTTATATATCAGAACCTAAAAAGGTAAGATAAGCTATCATAGTCTCAAATTCAAACTTTTAATATTTAAAAAATTACATTTATAAATTAAGAATCAAAATGTTCTTTATAACTGCTGTGCTCTTCAATTATACATTTGCTTCTGTCATCATGTTGGCATATGCCACTTATGTCATTATTTGAATGACCAATTTCCCCTGTAAAACAAAAGGAAACTCCTTTGCTCTACTAACCGATCTTTTGTTGTTTAAATCACAAGGCTCCAGCCAGAGTTTTTATACCTCTGTTCATGATACTCAAAACAACTAGGAAAATATATTGAACGACATATTCAGGAAGAGACATCTTACGTAAGCTAAATAAAACTGAAATTTTTGCATTTTAAATACAAATAAATAAATATGGCAGTTACAACCATAACAGTTTGAAGAAAAAGGTCAAATATAAACTGGATGGAAAATAATGTGTGAGAGATCTGACTGGGTAGGTGAGATGAGGGAGAGAGTTAAAAATGCCTACTGCAAAGCTCTCAGTGAGGGGAGAAATCTGGAATAATTTGAGTCAGTCATGAAAAGGAAGAACAGACAGAACTATGCTTCAGGAAAGAACTTCCTGAGGAGCCAGCTCACCACAGAGTACACTGAGAAAACCTGGAGAGTCGACCTGCCCAGGGAGGAAGAAAACAGCAAATTCAAAAATAAATAAATAAATAAATGCTTTTTAAAAAGAAAAGAGCAATTAGAAATGAGGTGGGAAAATAAAGCAAAGGAACAAAGATCACTCAGACCATATTAAGAAGTTTACTCAGAACAGTGAAAACTAATGTATATGTTTTAAATATAGTCTTAAATGAGATTAAAATTGTATTTAGGATTACTAGGTATTATGTGGAAAAATAGATTATTTCTTGTTTACTTTGTCAGAGCTTGAAAAAGAATCAACATGTTATTGTGGTGCCTAAAGCTGCTTAAATAAGATTATTGTTTAAAAACAAGTAAGCACACTTGACAAGTCTGATTATTCCCAAGTAAGCATTTTGAAAAACAAATACAACATGTCTAGAAAAAAAAAATTTTTAAACAACTCACTTTTCTTTGCTTTTTTTTTTTAAACTTCTTTTATTCAAAGCCAAATGATATGTATGCCCAAGGGTAATAAGGTCACCAGGTTAAAAGAGCAATATGACAATTATAAGAAGTTAGATTACAGCTACCACAAACCAGGGTCCATTAGCTTATACTGCAAGAAAGTTATCACTATAAATGGCTTTTCCTGTAGCCTTATCAATGGCGTGCACAAAGTGTCTCACCCTCAGCTTTTTCCTTCTGATCTATGTAGTGTTTACGCCTATCTCAGCCCACCAGGCACCAGTGGGTCAGTGAAGCAGGAGGCAATGATATACAGCAGGAGAGTGATGAGACTACCTGGTAAGTGTCAGAAATGACTCAAAGTTACCAAATATTTCAGAGCAAAAGTTTCCACATTAAAAAATATCTCTAAAGAAAATACGTAAATACATTCTTATTGCTCAGAAGTACTCAAGGTCACCACAGAAACAAACCAGAATGCTTCTGGCTCTTTCCTAACAATGTAAGTTGGCCCCGCAAAGGCACAAGTTGCACTTGTCTTAGATAGTGTGGGAAAGCAGATGGATATTTTTAGAGAGAAAATAAAGTCCTTCTAAAACAAAAACAAAAAGTAATTATAAAAAAGGCAAAGAGGATTAATGTCTAAATATCAGTTTCTGAAATACTAAAATCATCACAATTTCTTAAAAATAAAATTAAAGGATATAAACACTTGAAAATTAACACTATCTCAAAAGATTTGAAAATGGTGCCTAGTTATTTCAGAGTACTATTCTCAAGAGAGCCATTCCATTAAAAAGTGATTTCTTTTCCTATTTCCTAAACAAAATATGTATTTTAAATAAACATGGTAGTTCTTTTTTAAAAAACAGTGTTCAGATGTCTAAAGAAGCAGTTTTTCTTTCAATCCACTAAATTATAAACACTGTAAGAACAGAAAGTGTCCTGACCACCTTTGTGTATTTCAGGAGGTTGGGATATGCTGGATTTAGAAAAGTGCATTTTTTTTTTTTTTTTAAGATCGTCTCAGAATGTACATGAAAAATACTGCAAAAAGCTCAAGACAAAAATATAGCACATAATTTCAATGACATTTGAAATAGGTGGCTCCTCAGCATAGTTTGGTTTGGTTGGGTAGAGTTGGGTTGGGTTTGGCGTGGCTTGGCTTGGCTGTCTTCTGTTTTTAAATAGATCAACTGATAAAACTTGTGTTCCCCAGACATGCCTCTCTAGAAATGATTTTAAGGAGATTTGGATCATTAAGCTATATGCTTCTGGCTATATTGGAGTTCTATATCCATAATTTCCAACTTTTCATCACTAGTGTTACTCTGTGAGAAACTACTTTTGTAAATATCAAATAATAAAAAATGTATTCATAGGCTCTAGCATCTAGAATTATGCATACAGGCATTTCTATCTTGTCTTAATTTCTAGCATAGAAATAGCAAATGACCTCATTTGTGTTTTGGGGGGCCAAACCATAATGTTCACGGAAATCCCTTTGTGAAAAATTGAAAAAGTGAAAATAATGGATGCTCATTATAGTGGTATAAAATAAATCAGTAGTTTCAGTATATAAAAGAATCAAGATTTGTTTAAAAAGAGTAAGACCACTGAAGTATGTACGTAGATTTTAATGAAAACTAAAAGAAATTCAATCACAGCTCTATTTGCTTTGTTAGCATTTAGATAAATGCCTGGAGGGAAGCATTTATAAAACCAATGCGAGTTGATGTATATCTTTTATTCATTTGCCAATCAACTGTTTTATCACCAAGATATAGCACAAATGTTCCACAATTATTGAAGTATCCAATTTTTAAAAATCAATATACTACCAAAAATACAATCTATTCTTCATATTTGCTTTAAGTCTATGTTCCAACTGTTACAGCTGAATTATTAAACAGCAACAGTACCTTCTGATAAAAATGCAAAAACAAAGACCTTAAAATCTTCTTGATGCCAGTAAAGAAACTATATCATAGTATGATTTGAAAAGTCCAGTCTCTACCTTAATAATATATTTTTCCATATCTACCACATGACTAACTCACCTACTTAATGAAATTAAATTTGTGAAGCTGAATCTTTTTAAAAAACAAAATGGATGGCTGTGTTTCTGGCATAGGCCTGGGAAGCTAATGGTCCAGTTAGATCTCTGGTAACCACATACCATGATGCCAGGCAGGGCAGCTCACACCTGTGATCTCTGAACTGGGGAGGCAGAGGCAGGAGGAGTGCTGTGAGTTTGAAGCTAGGTTAGGGCTACATAGCGAGACCCCTCGTCTCAAAAAATAAAATAAAATAGGGTGGGGATTTAGCTTAGGGGTTCCGGCTCCTGTCTTGCAAGCACAAGGGGCCAGGTTCGATCCCCTGGTAACCACATACAATACTGGGCTGGAGACTCACACCCAGCAACAACCAGTACCACATACCACAGTGCTGGGCGTGGTGGCTCGTGCCTGTAATCCCAGCACTCGGGAGGCAGAGGCAGGAAGATTGCTGTGATGTGAGTTTGAGGCTGAGCTTAGAGCCAGCCTGAACTACAAAGTGAGACATAGTCTAAAAAAAAATTAAAATAAAAAATTTTAAAAGTTACATAAAACCCTCTATATCACAAATATGTATAAATAAACAACATTTCCATTATCACTATTCAAAGAGAAGGTGAATTCTGACTCAAAATGGTGAAGGGAATCATGTATCTTTAATTAAAAACTACAGTGTCTTATACTCTTCAACTATTTTTCCTCAATTGCTTTAATATATGGCAATTTCATTAGAAAAGACATTTTAAAATTCCTATAATACCTCAGAAAACATGTTCCTTACAAGTGTTTATATCTGCTCCTGCTTCTGCTCTCCCATTCTTTTCCTTGTTACTATGCATAGTTATACAACCACGGTTTTTGTAGTTTCTCCCAGCTGCCAGTGGAAAGCATACCAGCAGAAGTCCATAGATTAAGAGTGGGAGAAACATGTTCCAGGATAATTGCTGCCTATCCTACTCCATTCCACCCTCTGTTGCAATGGTTATTAAGGATTGTGAGGGAATGTGGATAAATTCTATTCTGCTGCTGATTCACTTCTCCTAGTAATAATATTCAAGTACCTACAAAGAGATTTTATTAAAAATAAAAACTAAAGGGCCAGGGATTTAGCTCTGTGGTTCCAGCACCTGTCTTGCAAGCACAAGGACCCAGGTTCAATTCCTTGGTAACCACACACAATACTGGATGTGGAGACTCACGTCCAGCAGCAATCAGTACCACATACCACAGAGCCGGGTGTGGTGGCTCATGCCTATAATCCCAGCACTCAGGAGGCAGAGGCAGGAGGATTGCTGTGATGTGAGTTTGAGGATGAGCTCAGGGCCAGTCTGAACTACAAAGCAAGACCCTGTCTCCAAAAATAAATAAATAAATAAATAAAAGCCAGGCACAACAGTCTATACCCTTAATCCCAACTATTTGTGAGTCTCAGATAGAAGGATCATAAATTCAAGGCCAGCCTGGGCATCTTAGCACGACTCTGTCTCAAAATAAAAGGAGCCTAGGGATGTAGTTCAGTGGTAAAACGTTTGTCTAAGCATGTGTGAGAACTTGGGTACAAACACCCCAGTAATAGAATAAAAGCAAATAAGAGAAAAAGATGTATTCTGACACAAGAATTACTGATATTCATGAAGATTAATGACTAATCAATAGTTTCCATAGTTATTTGTAAAAAGCCCCTGCTCTAAGTAAAAGAATTCACAATACAGAGCTAGTGGTTTTGCTGTGGAGGCTAACTTACCCTCAACAGAAAAACAGGTAACCCGTTTGTTATGCATAATGGCTACACAGGGAATAAAAATTCATGACACAGAAATAAATCTAGCTTGAAATATGCTTTTACATTTAGATTTTGGCAAGACTGTCAAATCTGAGAAAAAGACATGGTGATGGGCAGTTGTCAGAAGGCTTACTCCAGCAGTCCCTAATGGATCGAGGGTAAGTCACTCTGGCAGCCAGCAGATACCTGAAACCTCACTGGACCTGCTGTTCTCTTTAGATGAGAGATTATTTCTAGGTCTGAGGATAAGATCCAGGGAAACAGGGAAGCCTTTGAAATTCTAATCAAAATATGGCATGTGCATATGTACATTTCACCCAGCCAAAGGATTCACAGATTTCATCAAATTCTCAGAAACCCTTTGCCCTTCAAAACTTAAAAAGAAATACTGCATTTTCCAGAGCCTTTGTAATAATGAATTAATTGCAAAATATTCTATATTTCTGTATATCTACAATAATATTACAGTCTCTATTATTTATTTCAGGAACAGTAGGTAAAAATGAGGTTCTTATGATCTGTATACTAAGTGGGGGTGGGTGCTGTTTTTTTTTTTTTTAATATCTGTATATTGCTATAACGGCTAACTCTAAAGTATCAGAAATCCTTCAGATAGACTTATCATAATACACACTACAGAAAAATATATAAATCAAAGGTTTCAATGATTTGTTTAAATCTAGGGATCTATTTATTAATTAATAGATCATATAGATCACTGAAGCCCAAGATACTGCACGAAAGTCACAAATGAGTCACATGAGCTGGGGTATCATTATGCTTACAGATGTGCTCTGCTCATTCCCCTTAACGATAACTGATTGAGCTGCTTGTTGAGGCCTGTACATAGGAGAAAGGGGAAGCAGTGAACTTGGAGAGTCACAAAGGCATTTTAGTGTATTAACAGCTTAAAGTATATGCAAATCTTTGTCAAAACTGAACTGGCTTTGCAGCCTAGAGCCCAAAACCATAATAGATAATGGTCAACAGAATTTTTAAAAATCTGCAAAGACAGGCTGGTATCTGTCTTCATTAGACAGATGGTCCATCCATCTTTTAAACTAACAGTACAGTAGCCACAAGAAGCTCCGATTATTATCACTCACCATTAACTTAACAGTAAAATTTTTTACCTATGTTATTTTTCCCTTTTTAAAATTTTTTTCCTTAATGACTATAGGATGTTTCACATTGTGCCCTGTACCTGCCCATCTCTAAAATGTATAGGAAGATTTAAACCATGTAAGTTATTTAAAAAGAATCCCATAAAATACACCTACCTCTGCCCTGCACACTTCCATTGTATTATTATATCAAGGACCAAGTCTCAATTAACCACTATCTGACCTTTGCTCACTTTCTTCCCTCCCCCCCACCCACCAAAGTTTGCCCTTCCTGCCAAAGTTCAGCACTTCCTAGAAAAGTCTCACTGCCTGTTTGATATTGTACTTCACTTTAGTCACCAAAGGAAGAATTTACAGGTGCTTGGCCCCATCTATAAGACCATGACCGAAATCTGACCTCCTGTTACAATACATGAACTCCTGCCCTACTGATAAGGCTGGCAGATATAAGTAAGATTTTTCAAATAATCCTTTGGGAATTTATAAGCAGCACAGCCATAAAAGGGGGGTGAATGGAAGGTCGGTTTCACTAAAAATAATAAATATTGCCATGTTTATTCAAAGTGTGCCTTGTTATCCTCAGGCCAAAAGTTCAGATAAACACTATTGTAAATGACAAAATATTAGAACTTTTTGTTACTTGTGTTATGATCCTTCCGTTGAATACCACTAGTACTGTTTTCCCTTGCAGAAGTCCCTGCCCTGATATTGTACAACAAACACTGCCTCTAACTAGAATTCTGGATTTATTTGCAGGTTAAAAGAAAGGTAGTCAGCCTTTAAAATAAAAAACAAATACTTATTGAGTATTATGTGCTATTAATACTAATAGCTGCAGTTAAGGAGAAATAAAATTAGTAAATATTACACCTGCCCTAAAAGAGCTTATAGTCTATTGAGGAAAAATACCGTCCTTAGAATCTGAAGACATAATTCAGTGAGCACTGACACTGATATACTTATACAGCATTAAGCAGAAAAGGCTCCACTGATCCCAACCTAGAACACTAGGAAAATTTTATGGTACACAAGTATAAAATAATTAAGAATCATAGGAGTAGTAATTCAAGCAGAAGGACCAGTATCAACAAAGGATGACAGCCCTAACCCAGCATGATGCACATGAAGAGCTAGCAGCATTTCTGTATACTAAAGCAAGGTGGCAGGCAGCAAAAAATATGGAAGGATATATATATAGTTTCTGCTATGGTTCATTATTTTACCTACTGATGACCAATTGGAGAATTTCAAGCAGATGACATTTCTGTTAGATTTGGATGCTAGATTATCAGGGTTATAGTGCAAACTGAGTGAAAGATTCAAGACAGAAAGTGGATCAGGTAAAGGTACCTTTTCAATAATTCAGATGGAAATCTTAAATAGGACAATAGTTTTGGGATACAGGAAAGAGATGGAATTAAACTCTATTTGGGAGGTAACATTTGCAAGATATGGAAGTCTGAGTATGGTACTAATAAAAAAACAAGAGATTAGGTTTCTGGCATGTCACTAGATGCTGAAACCACCTGAGACTACTATGATTTAAGAGCAGTAGACTGGACAGGAGTAGAAATGATGATAGTGATTTCTTCTTGAAACATATGTACATACTATGTTCTTGCTGCCTATGGAATCAAAAGGGTTTAGCTCAATAGATGATTTTTCAGTTAGTTGTTATATTTGTTTGTGTGTTTGTAGTGGAGGGAGAGCACAGAATTAAACTGAGAGCTTTGTGCATGCAAAAACCATATGCCACCTAGTAGAGTAGACTCCCAGCTCCAGTAGAGGACAGTACTACACAAGTCTGAAACTCCAGGGAAAGTTGAAGAATGGAAATAAGTTTGAAAGTTAGGACTTCAAGCCCAGAGAGTGATTACATCTCTTAAGAAACAAGAGAAATGAGACAAAAGTACAATCAGGTGGTACAAGGAGAAGAATCGGTGCCTACAAAGACCAAGTGAGGCAAAGGACAAACATACTGTAAAAGACCATAGGAGACCTGGGATGTAGTTCAATGGTTCCAGCAGCTGCGTGGCAAGCACAAGGTCCCAAGTTTCCTAGTACAACATACCACAATGCCAGGAGTGGTGGCTGACACTGAAATCCCAGCACTCGGGAGGTAGAGGCAGGAGGATTGCCACAAGTTCAAGGCTGGTCTGGGCTACCCGGTGAGCTCAGGGCCAGCCTGAACTACAAGTTGAAATCAAAAAGAAAAAGAAGACAATAGGATCAAGAATTAAAAGGCGGCAATGATCCACATAGTAAAAGTCAGGAGGTCTGCCTGGTGACTTACAGATTTAGGGCAAGATAAGTACATAGTGAATTGATGAGAAAATCAGTGGAGAAACAGAGAAGTATTGGAACAGAAAGGAAGGAATGAGCGAGATATGGTTTATTTTCTCCTCAATTCCCATTTGTCTATTCTCAACTCCTCTTTTCCCTTTTCTCTTTTTTTTCTTTTGGAAAGTAAGGATTAAACCCAACATCTTCTACTGAGCTCCTCCGGCATTCCTTCATTTCTTAAAATTGTGAAGCAAGGCTTGCTAAGTTGCCAAACTGCCTCAGCTGGACTTAGAACTTCTGATTCTTCTATCTCAGCCTCCCAGCTACCATGCTCAGCGCAAATCCTCTTCTCTTAGACAATATTTTTTTCTAGTTTTATTACTAATTATATTAGAAAATAAGAATAACTTTGCATTTATATTAAGTAACCTATTTTCAATGTCTTTCTTGTTAATATTAGGAAGAGCTATCCCTTACCAGAGAATACTACAAATTAGTGACTTGGAAATGGAGAAACAAGTAAAAATAATAATGTTCAAAATGCTATGAGGTCAGTACTGATATTTATACTTATTGTGGCTCTTCCTTTATCAAAGAAAGTGAGCTTTAACTCAAAATATTGACAAGTCTGGAATACCAATGTCTAAAATATAATCATACACTGTATTCCACCTCCCTCCAAAAAAAGCTGAGTTCCTACTATTAACTATGCTTTTTAAAAACTAAGAAACACTGTGAATGGCAGAAGAGACCTGTTTCTACCATGTAAACCATGCCTTACAAATTATTATAGAAAAACTTATGCATAACAAATATTTTAAAATTATAGAACACTATTATAAAGAATTGATTTAATAGAAAGTTTAAGGTTCTCTTCTTTTTCTACAGTTTTACTTTCTAAAGAATTATCCATATACCTTAGCTCCTACAATATTTGATAATATGTATTATATAGTTATTGTACAAATAATAATGTGTAGATTTTTTTAAATGTAAAATTTGCATTGATTACACAGACTAGAACTCCTATACATATGTCACTACTTCATACCATGTCACTATTAAAACACCAATAGTGTACTAAACATCAAAGAAACATAAGTCTCAGAAGACAGCAGCCATTTATTAAGTGCTAATTATGTGCCAAAACTGAGTCAGGCATTATTCATTCAGTATCTATAACTGCACTAAGTAGATCACTATTATCTCATTTCATATATGAGAAAGCTAGGCCAGCCTAACATCATAGAGCTAGTACATGTGCAATTAAATTACTTCAATATCTTATGATTCACTATCAGAATTCTCAGCAAAGACAAGTTTGTGGTGTTTTATACCATAAAACCTTAATAAAGGAAATACAGGGCTGTCATAATCATTCAAAGAATATAACCTCTGCTGGTACACTGTAATCATTTTAAAGCATAAGTCCTCTACTTAGTTATACATCTTTACTCTCCAAATCCATTTCATGTAGAGGAGAAATGGAGTATTTATCAAAACATTAAATGAATAGTAAGATTTGAGTCAGTAAAATCTGAGTGGTAAAATATGAAAAAATATATAAAGAGAATACTCTGAATATGTGACAGAGAGGAACTTTTAATCATAACTCTAGAAATGTGAACTTAGGTTAAAAATGATGGACTTGATTACATAAAACTTAAGAATTTCAGTTTTATGAGAGGCTGATGTAATGTTTGTTTTTCCAGGTTGTCACCAAATTCTAAACTGTCAATAGCAACAATACATAAGGAATTTTCAAGGCTTTTTTCCAGCAAAAATAAAGACAAGAGGCTTAATACAAGTACTGTGGGTTAAAATAGACATTAAATGATTAGAAAATTCATAAGGAAAAACACAGTTTTTACCAATACTCAGAGAAATAAAAATTTAGATAAGAATATTCTATTCAACATTCATTAGGTTACCAGAAATTAGAAATTAATGAAACTAATTATTATAGATTATGATCCAACAATTACACTCTTTAGTATGAAGTCGTATAAACTCACCAAAGTCCTCAAGGGTGTACTATTTTTTGCTAGATATAATTTAACATAGCTAATACAAACCAATAATTAGCTATCACGCCCTCATGGGAAGAATGAGGATAGATATTTAAAACTACCTATTTGGGAGTGGCAGCATATTCCCATAACTCAAGCACTCTGAGAGAATAAGGCAGAAAGATTGAAAATTTGAACCCGGCCTTGGAAATTTAGCAACTCAGCAAGACTCTAAGGACTGGAGATGTAGCTCAATACAAAGACCTGTGGTTTAATCCCAAATTACTGCAAGAAAATGAATTAAAATGAAAGCTGCACAATAAACAAGATCCATAGCACAACAACATTTGAATGAATTAAAACATATACAAAATCATGTATTTTCCCAAGCTACTTACACCTATGACATATATTAAATATTAGCATACTTAGAGAAGAGACAAGTGGACTTATAGCTAGGATATTGATAAAACCTTAAAATTTAAGAGTGATATATAAAGTGACAAATGTCACAACATATTCATAATTTATGTAATTCTGTAAGTGAGATTGAAAACAACTGTGCATTTATTTTAAACACCTTTTATAATTCAGTCTTCACCTGATTTCATCTTCATATAAACAGTACTAGAGACAGCAGGAGAGAGAAACAGAGAGAGGAGAGAGGCAAGAGGAGTGGGAAACGAAGAACTAAATATTGACAACAGGTGAGGGAAGAAAGGAGAAGGAAAAAGGTCTTCCTTAAACTAATGGAGACTATCCTAAAATACTTGAGGCAAGTTCATGGATAGTGTCCTAGAATTCTACAGTAAACACTGAGCAACGTGGTATTAGATACATAGCCAACAAAAACAAATCTGGCAATAAGAAATATGGAACATCTTAAAAACAACCTGATATAAGTTTCACTGAACTTCGCTATATATAATAGCAAGAAAGTGCTGCTCTTATCAATTTGTTTTTGTTGATGTTATAGTTTACTTTTTAAAAATTCACTGTGTTTATCTGTCTCTGTATATAGATGTATTATCAAGATGTAGAAAGAGTCATTTCTTAGAACATTGTTCATAGTTATAATATTTTCCCTTAGAGATTTTATCAATGGTCTTTATAGAACAAAAGGAATAACTGTTATCAGAAATAAAACATAAAAGGTTTTCAAAAACATGTAAAGGTAGGCTATTATAATTTAACTGTATTATTAAATTTAAAATTGTTATAAAATTTAAAACAAATCCATATGCATATGTGACTATTCTTAGAGCGAGAGAGAGAAACCCAGGAGAGATGGGAGAGGAGCGGGAAACAAAGAACTAAGAATTAACAAAAGGACAGAAGAAAGGAACAGCAAAGAGGTCTGTCAAACTAATGGAGACTATCTTAAAATACTCTAATAGTGTTAGTATTAATCTGTTAATCTGTGGTTGACTGACTGACAGAAATGTACTAGTTATAGCATCTACATGGTAAATATGAATAAAAGATTCAAGAAGCAAGAACAAAATGTAATCAAACTACATAACACTAATTTTTCATGTATCATACTTAACAACACAGATATTACCAAAATTACTAGCTAGAATCAAATAAAGACTCACCAGGACAGAATATATGTGCAGACATCGATAAACAGGAGAAAAATCCACCAAATCTTGGGCTCCAGGTACCTGCAAAGACAAAGTCATCACAAAAACATCTAAATAAAACTACTGAAAAACAACAGCATTTGTTTTTACTGAATGTTTGTCTTTTAGGCCAGATCTAGCATCTAAGAAGGGAAAACAAAACAAGCAAAAAGCTGCCAGGCACCCCCGTTCTGTTATTATAGTCACACACATATTGAACGTGAAGATACATCCCATGGCTGGGACAAACCAACAACAACGGAGAGTGAAGATAAACAAATGGCACTGGTCCTGCACCTGTCTAGAGAGATATAACTTGGGCATGGGCTATTAAAGGGAAAATCCAAACAATTATTTTTTTTCTACTAACATATATGGTAGATTATATCAGAACTAAGTTTCTTTCAATGGTCAAAAATATAACTTGGCGCTTGAGATGAATTAAGTGGTATGCTCCCCAATTTCCAAAGGAAGTTTTTCCATAAGAATTAGTGAATACTGAAACAACCATGCAACAAAACCCTGAAGTATACTGAAAAGGAGGAAGACTTCATGTTAAAACTAAAATAATGAAGGAAAAACCAAAATTAGAATTCACACCAAAGATTGTAATATAAATAATGGATGTTGATTCAACTTGCATAAAGGGAAAAAAAAGATCAACAGGTAGAGAACTGGAATTGAGTTTCGGTGCTAAAACTAATTTGTTATGTGACCTGTAAATCACAATTTACTCTGGCTTAAATTTCATCAAGTGAAAGAGGAAGCTAATAGTGGAAGTTCAAAGAGTCAGCAAAAATAAAAGATGACACTGAGAATCGATGGTGAAAAACAATATGAAACAAAAATGAAATATACATAGGGGCTGAGGAGTTAGCTCAGCGGTTCCAGTGCCTGTCTTGCAAGCATGAGGGCCCGGGTTCGATTCCCGGGTAACCACATACCATACTAGGTGTGGAGATTCACGCCCAGCAGCAACCAGTACCACATACCACAGTGCCGGGCGTGGTGGCTCACACCTGTAATCCCAGCACTCGGGAGGCAGAGGCAGGAGGATTGCTGTGATGTGAGTTTGAGGTTGAGCTCAGGGACAGCCTGAACCACAAAAAAAGTGAGACTCTGTCTCAAAAAAAAAAGAAAGAAAGAAATATACATAAAGAAATAAAATAAAGGCCTAGTGGAAGATTTTACTGGTAGCTGTATGATTTATCAGAATGTAAGCAGCAGGCACATCTGGGTTAGGCTGATTCCTGATTTCAAGGTCAGACAGTTCCCTTTATTTCATAAAGTAAACATCTCTTCTTTGGGGCCAACCTTGTCTAATCAAGATGCTTTCCTTAATGAAAACTACTCATTCCCAATGGCACAACACTTACTTCCTTTTCCCCTCCATCTCTACAGTGACTGGTTCAAATTTATTGACTATTCTGCTCATCTGCTTCCCACTCATGAAGGCTAAGATTTAAGCTCTATATTCAAAGATTTTATCATGCTATCAAATCTGTAAGTGAGCAAAATAAACCTTTGTGTAAATCTAAAGATCGCTAAAAATGCTGTACTGTGGCCCAAGAATAACTGCACTTAAAAAGACTCAGTAAGTGATCATTTAGGTAATCTTATTTGAAATGACCACAACACTAAATAAAGCCTATTCTTTGACTGCAAAGTGGAAATATGAAGGAAATTTATCTTGCAAAAAAAACCACAGCCTATTTTATCTTGCCAAAAAATGAGGGTATTTCTTTTAACTTGCCAGAAAACCAGAGGCTACAGCACAACACAATCTCCAAAGATAAATCATAGAAACACATTCAAACTTATATTCCACAGAGTATTTAAACATGTAACCACATATCCATATGAGAAAAGATAAGAGGAAAACATGTGATATTTCAAAAGTTTGATCTATATAGGAAATAAAGTTTTTTCTTTTATTTAGAATTAGCTTTTGTAAAACTACTTACTATATTAATATATTTACAAAATGTCAAAGAAATTTTTGCCTAACGGTTCATTAGTAAATTCAATTGTAACTATTTTATATGTTCTTCTTCATGTAGTTTATTCCATTTTATTCTGCCTCAAAGACATAGTTTCACTGAAAAGGAAAACTACATATAGCCATTTCTGACAGCCTTGGCCCTTTCCCATAGCACACCCATCCATACAGAATGACCATTTATACTAAACAGTTCCTAGAAATCTGGAACAAATATGGTAATGAGGCCCTTAACAAAGAAAGATGTTCGGTTAATAATGGGCTGGGGCTGTTTTTTCTTTGAAAACTTTAAGAAGAGAAAGATACATGTAGAGGGGTAACTAAAGTCTTTTCTGTCATCACCAACAAATACTTACAATCAGACTTATTTTTGGTTATGCTGTTTGACTCACTGTATCATCTTCAAACTGTTTAAAGTACTCTGAGCTGGAAGTGTTGGTTCTATTTCTCAGCCTTTAAGACCATTACCTAGTTTGTTCTACAAGTACATGACTGCCTGACTTGCAAGTAGTACAAAGAGATCTAGGCAAACACTTAAGGAGCAAAATCGGGCTTCAGTTCACAATCTTTACCCCTATTCCCCAAACAGCCTAATATTTAGAAATCATTTTTCCTCCATGCTCCCCTCTGTGAGGAACACTAGGAATGAACTTTGTGAGGAACCGAGAAGAGTACTGTGAGGATAAAGGTATGTAAAGTATGCACTGACTCATGTTGCTTTGAGCTAGATGTGTTTTCTCTGCTTCCACTAATGAAAAAGAATCACTTACATCTACGGAAAGGCAAAAAGAGAAGAGCAACACTCTCTGGACGTGATGGAATGCCACAGGACCACAAGGGTAAAAATGAATTTTCCACAATCCAAGCAAATAGAAGCAGGAAAGAACACTAGAACAAAAGGCAGTTTTTCCTGACTCATAACTACAGCAACAGGTCGGTTTTAAGGCCCACATTTTGCTCTGTTTGAAACACTTTCTGTCTAAACTGTCTTCATCCTTCCCCCCTCCTTTTCCCTCCCTCTTCCCTCAAATTACAAAGAATGATTAAAGGAGGTTTAGGTTTCAATAGGGAGGGGTCCAAGGACACTTTCCTAAGCTAACAATGACTGTCTCTAATGGTTTCTGTCTCCTAACAAAAGCCATGACTCCTTCTTTATCAGCTTCATCTAATTTTTCCTTTCCAAAGTAAATAAAACAGCCTTTGCATTTTACACATGTCCAAATTAGACAAATCATTATCGACTGAGACTATAGCTGATAAGAGATAACTTTGTGGTAGGACATTGTCATTTCCTCTCATAAGGGCTTTCTTTCTCAGAGACAGAAACATGATTAAAACAGTTAAACATTTCCTCTGCCAGGCAGTCAGGAACTCAAGACATTAAGATACTGGAGTCTGTATTTTTCTAGTTCAAATAGATCTATGAATACACCAACAATCTCCATAAACTGTATATTCAAGACAATTCTTTTTTAACCAATTGTTTTCCTCCTAAGAGATCACATGAAATAATTTCATCACCAAGGACAGCAGCTGCTTAATTCCCTTTATAGTTTCTGAAAAAGGACTGGTGCCTTTAGCCAGCTGAAACCTGTGTGTTTTCAGGAGGATGGAACAGTAACATTTTAGATCCTACACCTAAAATCTATGTCTCAGAGCATGTTATATCACACAAATTAAGTGAACAGGTATAGTTTTTAAATAAACAAGTTAATAAAAGAAGTTTGAGGTGACTCCATTATGGTATTCAGGAGTACATATCATGGAGGCAAGTACTAACTATATTCTTCTACAATTTCACATTCACATACTCATTACAGAACACACATCCATTAAGAACTACTATATATGATAATCTGCTTCAATATGATTATTATATCTCTATGATAAATTCTAACAGCTTCAGTCAAAACAATACTTCCAAATGTTTGTCTGTGGTGGTGTTTATATAGTATAAATACACCAGCTTTCACATGAAGCTACTACATAGAGAAGCAGAAGGAGTCTGGAGACAATGAGGTACAAAGTAAGAAAAGCATATTTATAAATAGGATTAATAGAAGAAATCCGGGCCGGGGAGTTAGCTCAGTGGTTCCGGCGCCTGTCTTGCAAGCGCAAGGACCCGGGTTCGATTCCCCGGTAACCACATAACAATATTGGGTTATGTGTACCACAGTACCACGTACCACAGTGCCGGGCGTGGTGGCTCACGCCTGTAATCCCAGCACTCGGGAGGCAGAGGCAGGAGGATTGTGATGTGAGTTTGAGGCTGAGCTGAGGGCCAGCCTGAACCACAAAGCGAGACCCTGTCTCCAAAAACCTAAAAAAAAAAAAAAAAAAGAAGAAATCCTACCAAATTATCTTATAAGCCTTTGCAGACAGTATTTATTAAAGAAGATGTAAAAATTCAAAGTAGGTACAGAAGTATTAAGTGATCAACAAAAAGAAACATAAACATTTCTGATTGTGAAAACTCTTACCTAAAAAACCCTCACAATCTAACTTTGATGACATCATTTTCTTATTCCTTAATATATCTTATTCCTGGTAAAAGAAGTCTCGGAAAATGGAAAGACAAATACCTCAGTTTGTCTCAGAGAGCATAGGAAAAGGTTTTCAAACATTAAAATAAAAAGGGAGATTTTGATTTTAAAATAAAAGATGTCCTCTTTTCCCAAAAAGAATCAGTCAGTAGCTGTTTCTACCATCTTAAAAGACTCAGTCGAGGAGGAAGGGAACAGGAAAAGGGGACAAGATGGGACTATCTGCAAGTAATAACCTGGTAACATGCCTGCAGAAAGCTTAGTAAGCATAGCCTGACTCCATCCCCTCAATGAGGGGGACGTCCCCTCATTTACTAATGGACTAAGAGAGATGTGTCTATGCTGCTGAAAAAGACAGTGCATGAAAATGGCAATGCATTCCTGCACTCTCGCCCAGCTGTTCACACATCTGTCCCACAAGGTACAGACACAAATGCTCATTCTCCCTTTACCGTTCTCCCTCTTAAGACACATAACCCATTTATTTTCCTCTAAAAAAAAAAAAAAAAAAACTTTTCAAAGTAGATGGATCATCCAAGAGGAATATGGTAGAGGTCTGCAAGGAATTTAATATGTTTCTCAGTAATTATCCAAGTCTTTCTGCTCCTTGAAAACACTTCTGATTACCATTTTACTTTCTCAATGTTGGTAAATGAATACAAGGACTTGATGCTCATTTTAAGTATTAGTTGAAGCTCAAGTCATTTAAAAGGTACTGGGCATTTTTCTGGAAGGAGAAAACAACAAATGATTAGCTGAAGACACATAGCTTTTGCATTCAGAAGATCAGCTGTGCCTGCCTATATAATGTCTGGAAGCCAGGAAATACCTGGCAAACATTTTTCACCAGGGTGATTTTCTGAACTACTCTGGCTTCCAAGAATTTAGAGAAAAGAAGGCTAAAATTCATTTGGACATAAGCTTTCATGGAGCTAGACTAAACACCACAGACATACCAACAAACTAGAAGCCCTGTGATACTATGTAACTAGAATTAGCGAAAATATAGAGATTTTCTAAGTCTTACAGAATAGAAGAATATACTCACCAGAACTCTATCCTAAAAAGTACAGAATTTTTACAGAGCTCCTCACACATTATTGGGATCCTTGATGAGACATCTCAAAAGAAATTACCACTTAATTTACTCCTGTGTTTGCAATAAGCGCAAGAAAAATGTGAAAAACCACCAGTTCTTCCTATTTAAGCACCGAAAAAAAACCAAAATGTATGTCCAAATGCAAAGGATAATCGCTTTAGAATTCTCTACTTGAAGCTGAACCCCAATGGAAGAAAATAAATTGGTCTTTCTTTAACCAGGACCTACTATATGCTAAGTCACTCTAATCTATAAGACCAAAAAGAAAAGCAATTTAGTAATAAATATGATATTAAATATAAGGGCTAGGGATGTACCCTAGTACATATATATATTCCTATCTCTTAGACTTATAACCCAACTTTACCAACAGTAACAAGGCAGCAAATTAAAACTGTATGTAGAGGGCCGGGGAGTTAGCTCAGTGGTTCCGGCACCTGTCTTGCAAGCGCAAGGGCCCAGGTTCGATTCCCCGGTAACCACATACAATACTGGGCATGGAGACTCACGCCCAGCAGCAACCAGTACCACATACCACAGTGCCGGGCGTGGTGGCTCACGCCTGTAATCCCAGCACTCGGGAGGCAGAGGCAGGAGGATTGCTGTGATGTGAGTTTGAGGCTGAGCTCAGGGCCAGCCTGAACCACAAAGCGAAACCCTGTCTCAAAAAACCTAAAAAAAAAAAGAACTGTATGTAGATATCATTTCTCCTTAATGAGACCGGCAAAAATTTAAAAGATTAACAAATACCCTACTGAAGGATAAGAAATACGCACCTCATACATTGTGGAGGTGGGATTGGGTTGGGGAAAATAATATAGAAGTAAATTTGACTTCATGTGTCAGAACTATACAAGTATTTATCCCCGACTGAATAGTACTGCTTTTAGGAAACTATTCAGAGGACATATCTTCATCTATCTAGAAAAATATTCTCAAGTTTGCCTTTTTGTTTTATTGAACAAAGTTTTAAGGCATTTTCCATATGGTAAAATTCCATTTTACAGTGAACAATCATGTAAGTTTGATAATAGGCCAATTTTCATTAAGAATAAAAGTGAAATATTCAAAGCCTACAGAGGTTAATGAACATTAGGAATTAGAGAAGTAGGATTTTAAGTTGTATTCTTGTAATTGATATACTTCATATATGACATATCTAGGAATATTATTTATTTTTATAAGGCACTGTGTTCTCTAGCCAAGCATGGTTGTGCACATTTGTAATCTCAGCTCTCTTGCAGGCGGAAACAAGAGGATCCCAAGTTCACGCTTAACTTGAGTAAATAAGCAAGACTCTGACTCAAAATAAAAAATAAGAAAAGCTGGTGATGCAGCTCAGTGTGAAGATGCTGGGTTCAACAACCAATAGTGGAAATGAAATTCTACACAGTAGTGTTCTCCTGCACAAGCCATCAACTGCCAGTATGTAGAAATAGTGAGGATTTGTGGCTTAGTAAGAAGACCAAATCTTGCTATTCAAGAGCAGTCCAAAACTAAAACTAAGAGATTAAGAAATTAAGATTTTCATGTGACTTTGAATGAAACTTTTTTAAAAAAAAACAGGATCTTGCTTCACAATACAGGCTGGCCTTTAACTTGTAAGATAACCTAGGTGACAATAAACTTGTGATTCTCCTACCTCAAGTTCCTAAAGACTGGGATTACAGGTGTACTCAGACACATCTGGCTTCTTTTGGACTGAAAAAATAAATGTGTCCCCAAAGCCCATGGGCTAAAGCTTTGGTCACCAGCCTGTGGTGTTATGAGATGGTGGAATTCTTAGGAGGTAAAACCTAGCAGGAAATGCTAGTTCACTCTGAGTACCACTGGGGGAGAATATGACTCTGGATCTTTCTTCTCTTTCTTCTGCTTTCAGCATTCATGACATGAGCAGCTTTGCTCCACCATGCACTCCTCACACATGATTTTCTGCCTATCTACAGACTACTAGGCAACAAAGGCAGCCAGCCACTGACTGACCTCTCTAGTCCTATGAACCAAAACAAACTTTTCCTTCTCATGAGTTATTCATCTCAGGTATTTTGTAACAGCAACAGCAAACTATCACAGCAACTAATTTAAGATTTTTACATCACTGTGGCTAACGACTCATCTGAAAGCTGTTTATGGCTAATGGGCTGTCAATCTGAAATTTCTGTTTTAATGAAGATAACTTTTAATAATATCCCTTATTTCATTTTAACTTACTAAGATCCTCATTTTCTGTCACTTTCACATAGAAAAATTTACAATGAACATTTAAAAATTTGGATCAAAAAAACCACTACATTTAACAAGCAATTTGACATAATTATTGCCACTATCTTATAGGAAAGAAAAGATAAGAGGAACTTACATGATTCCCTGCAATACCACAAAGCTAACAGAACTTATATCTTCTAACTACAGGACTTGTGTACTTTCCAATCACCTTGTGTTATGAACTGAATTGTATCTTCTTCAAAAATTATATGCTGACATTTAAATCCTCAACTGACTGTATTTAAACACAAATTCTTAAAGAAGTAATAAGAGAGGGTCCACTTAGTTCAGTGGCATCGCACCTATCTTGCAAGCATAAGGACCCAAGTTTGATCCCCGGTATTAGAAAAAAAATTTTCTGGGCTGAGGATTTAGCTCAGTGGTTCTAGGACTTGCCTTGTAAGCACAAGGTCCAAAGTTCAATTCTTGGTACCACAAGCAAACAAACAAAAAAAAAGTAACTAAGGGATTAGGGAATCCAACAGGACTGGTGTACTTATGAGAAGACAAAGAAAAATCAAAGATATATGTATGTGTGAAGACACAGCTAAAAGCAGTAATCTGTAAGACATGAAGACTAGCAGCAAGGAAACCCAGTCATGCCAGTATCTTGATCTTGGTCTTCACCTCTAGAATTATGATAATGTATATTTCTGTTGTTTAATCTTCCTAGTCTGTTAGTATTTTTTAACAGCAGCCCTCACAAATTAGTACAGCCTAGGATTTCATAATTACTATAATAGCACAATCAAGACATCCATGAAGGTTTTTATTACATGACATTTGTATATAAATTAGCAATTCCACTATTGCAAAAGAAACACCACAATCTATAGAGCTAAACCTGACATGAATCATTTGGTCGACAAACATTTTTGTCACCTATATCCTGTGCTTATTGACAGGAATATAATGTTGACAGTTATTCCTTAACTATTTGTAAATAAATTTACAGAGATACAAAACAGAATATGAGAAATGTAGCAAGTATAGTAACAGTAAAGTATTTAAAGAATGAAAAGCAGGAAAGTAATCAAGCAGAAGAAGAAATAATGACTTGGCTTTTCAAAGTATTTCTAATTTAGTATTGCTTTATTTCCGTAGGTTTTTTGGTATAGTAAGTTGTATTTAAAAGTTCATGAAAAGGTAAAATATAACTTGATAGAAGTTTTGATAATATATATTTGCACACACTGGTGATCTTCTGTTAAGTATCATTAAGGTAAAGTCATAGTAAATAAACTAAAAATGTCAGTCAACTCAAAGAAGGTATCGAGTATATTTCTATTAAGAGCACAAAGAATGATAAAATGATCTTACTTCAAAGAATAAGAAAGTACCTAAACTTCTTAAACTGAACTGGAACGTCACATTTTAAATGCTGATAACCAATCACAGGCAAAAGATTTTATACAGCAAAATATCACTTTCTCTTCAAATACCATAATTTTTGTCACAAAAGTTTTAAATCATTTTAATGGAAAATCAATACAAGACTCAACCATTCATGAGTTTATTTATGTATCTCAAGGTGCTCTATAGCTGTGCAACTCACAGTGTGCTTCAAAGACCAAAAGAATCCTCCACTCCTAGGACTTTACTACAAATACAGACTCTCAGACTTATCCTAAACCTGCTAACTCAGAATCTGCATTTTAATTTGATTCCCAGGTGCATATGAAAGTTCAAGAAGTGAAGTTTATCTAGAGGTAAAAGGAATTTCAAGAATCTCTGAAATTTCATGCAGAATTTTTTAAGTGACTGCAACACACACATTTTTCTAGGGGAATATTTCATGTATTTTTGTCAAATTCTCAAATACATGAGACAAGAGACAAAGAACACTGTCATATAAGATTCTGTGTCATAGTTACCATTGTCATAGATTAAATGCCACAATATACCAAACAATATGCTGCTCTCGATGAGGTCTGTTGAAGAATGACAAGAATGAAGGTCAGAACGTCACAGTGGGTCATGAAAGACCTTATCTGAAGAATTTATTCACACCATGCAAGAACTATGCCAAGAAACCAGTTTAGAGACATCTAAATAAATAATTCTCTACATGAGGTTTGAGATTAAGAATGTGCACTTGAAGAAGGTTCAAACTGAGAAGTAAACAAATATAAGGTGGGATTTTTTTTTTTAAGATAGGATGCCATTAGATGAAGTGAAGAGTTGAATTCTTGTTGTAAAAGCTTGATCAGCAAATCCTTAATACAAGTTGTTTGATTTGGGATATGAGATCATTTTTAAAATATTAACTTCTAAATATATTCTTATAATACATCCTTTATGACAAACCCATAAATTTGGATATTTTCTTTTAATCCCAACTACAACAATGGCAGTTTAAATTTTCTTTTTAGGGAGGAAGGAGTGTTGAGACAGGATCTCATTATCTAGTTTAGACTGACCTTGAACTAATATGTACCTCAGCCTGACCCCAAACTTGAGCCAATCCTGCCTCAGCCTCCCAAGTGCTGGCATTGCAGGTATGCACCAATATGCCTCGCTGGACTTTTTTTTAATCTAAGAAAAATAATAAGGATAAGCACACTGACAATAGTAATACATACTAGAAGTCAATAAGGAAGAGTAATAAAACTAAAACAAAAAGTAACATTTGTGAACCATTTTTTATGGAACAGACACATATATTGCTGTGTAGTTTGCAAATTACTATCTTTCCTTGACAGATGAAGATATTCTTAAAATTACCAGGTTAGAGAATGACAAATTATTGAGCATAGTTTTGGGGATGAGAAAAAAGCAGGAAGGATAGTATAAGCAAGGATAAGAATAAAGATGAACAGTGATTCTGGTTTTATCTAGCCATTCCTAAAAATAACATCTTTTATTAGTCTGATGTAACTGTTCAAACTTCTGCAGAGATCACTTAGACCCTTGCTCTCCAAGCTAGGTAAACTCTACCCTTTCCTTATTGTAGTGCCTAGTCAGTATAAAATCAAAAACTTTCTGTCTTTTCAAAACTATAAGAATATATTTACTATCTAAATTATCTCAAAATATCAAAATATTCTTGATAATATCAAAATTATCTTCATATATTTTCAGTTTTTTTTAATTAAGATTCATTTGAATTCAAGTCATTTAATATGCAGGTCACACAAAGTCATTAAATGAATAAACTCACATCTCAAATGTACTATATTTAGCTTAAAAATGGTCTCACTTCCCCAGTTCAAATATTAGTTACCTCCTCGTCATCTTCCTCATCTTCAACATCCAGAATTCCTGAATCCTGCTCAGACTTGGGGCTAGTACTTTCCATCTCTGAATCAAAGATCGTATATGCATCTTTCTTAGATTTTCTCTTGCTACCTATTCTGGGCTGTTGCAAGACAATGTTATCCAGGTTTCTTTGTTGCTGAGCCTAGGATAGAGAAACATACACATATAGAAAAAGAAAGAAAAGAAACAAAATTTAATTAAGCTTTCAGTGAACTTCTAATTCTCATCAAATTAATATCTTAAAGAACATTAAAACAAAATTCCTTGGAATATAAGTTTATACTTTTCTTTTTGAGACAGGGTATTGCTGTTTACTTCAGGCTGGCCTTGAACTCTCAAGCTGGCCTCAATCTTATGGAGATCCTCCTGCCTGTGTTTCCCTAGTGCTGGCAATATAGGTGTACACCACTATAACCAGCAAAATACAAGCTTTCAGCCCCACAAAATAAACTCAAACATAAACATATATACTTTAACCTCAAAGTTATCCTTCCTTAACTCGCTTTCCAAGTTAAACTATGAGATAAGACTTTCCTCCAGAAAATTAAGTCTATCCATTTACACCTAAGAGATACAAGATTAGTACAAATCCCTAATATTTATCTCTTATAAGAAAATACCATACTGAAACCATAGTTGTGGACGGAGAAGGAAAGCAGTTTGGAATTAATCTTGATAAATTTGAGCTTAGGAGATTCTTTAAAATCAACTATGTAGTTATATAGGCCTGCCAAAACATAATCAGGAGGATAAACTATCTTAAGAGAAAGACTTTTTTCCCTGGAGTATGATTAGAACTAACAGTTTCAAACAGGATCTTATGACTGTGACCTATGGGAAAAAGATTTAAAGGGTTTTGTCTTTCAAATGATACAGAATAGGAAGTATGAGCCTATAGCTTAATAAAACTGACTCAATTTATAGTATGGTTTCAACAGATAAAAGAGGTGTTACTATCTAAAGTCAACAATGTAAGTGTTAAACCATACATCTCAGCTAGAAATGACTTCAATCACAACTCCGAAAACTGACGTTAAAGACAAAGGATTTTTTTTTTCCAGTTACAAACAAGTGAGGGGTAATTCAAAAGCTCAGAGGGTGATCTGAATCCCAGATCAGTTCACTGACCAGCACTCCCTCCTCAAACCTTGACAAGAATCCTGTTAAAATAAGGTTCTATGACTCAATCAGTGGAAACTACTGATGCTACAGAGCTTTGCTATAAATGTACCATGTATATTAACAGAGAGTAAACGCTTACTCTAGTATTATTTTTTAAATATTTATTTAATTTTTTCAAGCCCAGCATAGTCCACAAGATTTCCCAGTGGAACTTTTCTTTCTCCCCTTATTCTCCTCTCTCTCCCTTTCTCCCTCTCCCTCTCTTTGTTTACTACATAGTAGCATGCCAAAAAACAAAGCTTGAACATCTGACCTATCATATATATGTTCCTTAATCAATATATATTATTTCTCTTCGGTAACAAGTAGAAATTAATTTAGAAGAAAACTCAGTGTCTTAAAAATTTTCCAGTGAGACTAACAAATTTAAGACACATTTAAATACAAGAAGTTAGTTCAGGCACTAGTCAAATGAAACAATTTATCAGGACAAAGAAAAACTTGAACTATGCAAGCTAGCTTCTGCCAAGAAAATGAAAAGAATCTACATTCCAGAGATTTGAATCAATGGACAAACTTGTTTCTCAGCATATTACCCATTGATATTTTGATTTAGCTCAAAAAATACATGAGCTCAGTAACAAACACATGAGAAGATAGCCCAAAATATTTAATTTGGGTTTGTATATAAGACACATATACCCTCAAAGTACTGTACTGTATTTCAGGGCCCAAATTAAATAGCACATTCTTTAACAGTACTAACCTCAAAAGTAAGACGTTCTTCCCCAGCTATATCCAATGCAAACCCACAAGCAGGAATCAAAAATTCTAGAGAGCACAATACAAAAGCGAATTTCAAAAACTTTTCTATTTGAAAACCAAGTAGTCAGTTAAAGAGGGATCACTTACTCTCCAAATTCTACCTTCTCTCAGCACAGCAAAACAAAACCCTTTCATGAGTAGACCTTATCTTACTGAATCACAAGTTCATTATTTTTCTTTCATGATCAATGAAATACTGACAGTGGAGAGAAGCCAACAAGAGATGCTAGACTAGCTAGTCTCATTTAAACTTGAAGTAAGACAAATCTGAAAAGTATTCCATGGAAGTAATTTCAGATTTTCTACGATTTTTTTTCCTTTTTAGTTGATATTTACTTTTCCTGTAAAGAAAGACTGAAAATAGTTTGGGCCAAATCAGCAAACTGATATGGTGAACCCTTTGGTAGAAGTCAAACTATTTCAAGGGGTATTCTAAAGCTCTGTCAGAACCTGAAGTCACTGTCAGAACTATCAAGAGTGACCCAATCTGTAAAAGAGCATTCAAAGAAGATTAAGAAAGTAGAAATTGGCCATGATGGAAATATCAAAGTTCATATAGGAAAGAAAATAAATACTAAAATATTATTACTGCGTAAATGAAATTACTAACAATAGGAAAATATCTCTTATGAGATTTATAGGATTTACACAGATGCGTATTGCATAGGTTAAAATGAAAAAGCGACATTAGAGAGCATGGAAAATATCCAACCAAAGCCCTTTAGAGGCCTTTCCTAACATGCTCTGTGGTTCACCAGGACCACATACAAGCCTCCTAATACTGTGCCACAGAAGCAACTGACTTCTCACTTCTGGCTCTGCTGGGCTGGGGGAGAAGGGTACAAAACATAAAAGTAACACCTAGACTTGAGAAATCATTCTTTTCTTTGTCATGCATCCTATTTGTGAATAATTTTTACATGTTTTGCCACCTTTTCCTTAAGAGTCTCTCATATTTATTATTCTGTCATTTCCTAATATTTAGAAATTGAGTAGGAGTTTTCTCTTAGTGCCTTCCCTTCTCTATTAAGACATCTCCCCCACTACAAAGATCAAGTAACACATCTCCAGTCTCCTACGACAACTGTATTTTCTACCATAGCCACAACTGCAAAATCGCTAAATGGAAATAATCACCTTCCCACTATAACATCCCAGTGAACTACACCCAGGCTCTTCTTAAACCACAATGTTCGTCCTGTGAATTAGGCACATGAATTAGGCACAAGCAAACTGTGTGGTTGGGAAGACAGAATTAAACAAGTGTCAAGTCCAAACTCCATCATTTCGATTCTACCATGATCAGAGTGAACCTTATTTTCCAGTGTACTTATCAGTACCCTCCAACACGAATTTTCCACTTGGATCAGACCTTCCAACCTATTTTTACCTCCGTCTCTATGTTGTTTCTCTCTCTGATGAGGCTTCCTCCAAAACTAAACTAAAATTCTTCCTTTATAAAGGTTTCTCTTATGGCCTCTCATTTGGTGCGTTTCTCTGTATTACCATTTTGTTGTTGTTGGTGGTGGTGGTTTTTTCGAGACAGGATCTCACTTTGTAGTTCAGGCTGGCCGTGAGCTCAGCCTTGAATTCACAGCAATTCTGCTGCCTCTGCCTCCCAAGTGCTGGGATTACAGGCGTGAGCCACCACGCCTGGCACTGGGGTGTGTGGTACTGATTGCTGCTGGGCATGAGTCTCCACGCCTGGCACTGTTGTATGTGGTTACTCGGGACTGAACCCAGGCCCTTGCACTTGCAAGGCAGATGCCAGAACCACTGAGCTAAATCCCGAGCTCCTGTATTATTCTTTTCAGTCAAATATGTATTGAATACCTGCTTAGTAGTAGAACTTTTGGATATATGAGAAACACTAATAGACCTGGTGGTGCACACCTGTAACCTCAGCACTGTGGGAGGCTGATGCAGAAGGACTGCAATCCTAGTCAACTTAGCAAGAACACATTTCAAAATAAAAAACTTTTTAAAATGAAAGAAAGGAGTTATCAAGGATGTAGTTCAGTGTAAAGGCCCTGGGTTCCATTCCCAGCACACTCACCAAAAAAAAAAAAAAGAAGAAGAAGAAGAAGAAAAGAAGGACGCAAGAAAGAAAATAAGATGATATCTCTGATCCATGCATTACCAAAGCAAATAGGCAAATAAGTACTGCAATTCAATGCATTGAATACAAGACAAGTAAATACAGAGGGCAAAGACTGCATATAGGAAAAAGTAGTTAGATCTTCTTGGAAGGGTTTAAGTCAAGACTTCCCTGAGAAAAAGATACTGAATGGTGATTTGAAAAGATAAAAAAAACCGTGCCTGTTAGAACATGGCATGTAATCCCAGTACTCAGGAAGCTAAGGAAGGAAGATCATTGTGAGTTCAAGGTCAGCCTGGGCTCAGGACTCACAATGAGCTCAAGGCCAGCCTAAACACTGTCTTAAAAAAAAAAAAAACATAATTTTTCCACATGAAGATAGAAAAGGTACTCAGAACCATTGCAGCAAAAGGAAATGGCATGATAGAGGACCACAAGTGAAAAACATTAGGCACCAAGCGATGGTAAGCAACTTTGTCCAATTATAGCACAGCAACGGGTTATAAGGAATTAACACAGACACAAAATTGAAAGTGCATAGGAAGCAGTTTCAGTGTTAACTAGAAGGTAATGGAGAAAAAAATGAAAGAATTTAGGAGGAGAAATAACAAGATCAGCTTTAGAACTGAGAAAAATTTTGTAGATACAAAGAAGTGGTCAACTGGAAGAAAATGAAGACTGGAAGCAGGAAAACCAATACACATCACTGTAAAAGCTCAAATAACAACAGTGCTGGGTGTGGAGGCTCACAGCAGTAATCCCAGCACTCTGGAGGGAGAGGCAGGAGGATTGCTGTGTGAGTTTGAGGCTTGCCTGGGCTACACAATGAGCTCAGAACAAACCTGAATTACAAATTGAGAACCTGTCTCAAAAAAAAATAAGTCCAAATAACAATTATGAGAACTTGGATTAAGGAATCAGTAGATACATAAGAAGCAAAAGTATACAATTTATGGATTTTTATGTTGTGCAGGGAAGACAGGAAGGGAAAAAGAATAATTCTAAGTATTCTGGCCTTGATAACTAAACGGTAAGGGCATTCTAAAGGAAGAGGGCCACAAAAACAATAAGTTGAATGGGGTAAATATGCTGAATATTTGGATGAAATGATACTAAAAAATTATCAGCATGCAATTCTTCTTTCTTTGAGAAGAAACATATTTTACCAGCTTTGAATCCCCCAAGTCCAAAGAGTAAGTTTAAATACATCTGCAATAAATTCCAAAAGGAATCTATGGCAATATGGTATCTGGCCCCAAAATGGAAGACATATCTGCAAAGGGTATGACTCAGGTACTCTTCTTACCTACCAGAAGGCAACAGTGGTTGTGAACTAAGGAAACGACCACAAAAATTACCTAATCTGAACTATTAATATGAAAAGTCACTGATAACATCATTAAAATCCTCATTAAATAAAGACTTGTTGTGGAATACTGTGACATCCCAACATGGCCAAACAATAAGACTCAGTTTTCAAAAAGGAGAGAAAATCAAACTCAAAGGCTCTCTTTGATTTACCTAATACTGACCTCTAGTGGACTGCCAGAGCATATACAAATGAGTTGTAGAATTTAAAAACTAGTTGAAAAGAGAGGCCTAATAAAATTAGTAGATATAGATTTCCCTAATAGGGTGAATATACAGGGGGAAAACTGCCATAGAGTAACATAAGTCCTTAATTCTAAACACTGTAGTTTATTAACTCCATAACCTCATGTGCATTATCTTACTTCTGTTCAATATTTCTAGGTTAAAAAATGATTAATCCAATAGTAAAAAGGATTACTTAAATAAGATATTACATATGAAATATCTTAAAGATATTCTAAAACAGTAGTTCCACATGTCCTTTTTTGAAAATGAGACAGGCTATAATTAGCTACATAATTATCAGTGTCACCTAATTTATATGCATACATTATCAATCAAATCTTGTATCAAGCACTACATCTCTATACATGATGCTGTTACAAATCATCTCAGCTTCATTTCTCCTAATTCTTGCTACCATTAGCAACCACTGCTGACCAGACTTGGAAGAGTCCCTTTATATAACTTAACACCAGCTCAAGAACTTACAATGTAGCTCTAGTTTCCTGTCCAGAAGCTTCTCTAACACCGTAAAATGGAAGCCCAACAGAAATAACAGCGCTCAGGAGACACAACTCAGAAGTAAAACAACCCTTGAAATGCAGCTAACGGATAAATGCTTCCTCCACGTTGTTCCTCCCACGGGGAGTTCCTCAAGACTTCTCAGAAGTGCCATGCACTAAGAAACCGGAGTGCTATAGCACTGCACCACTGAAGTCAACCTACCTTCTCTTTTTGCTGCTCTTAGCACTCCTGCTCCCTCAGATCATATGACCAGATAAACCAACCACAAATCATTCCCGGGGTTCATTCAGAGAAACCAAGGCCAATACAACATCCTACACAACACAATGAAACAGGATTATGACCCCATTTGCATCTGAAGTCCAAAGCAAAACTGTGAAAATATATGGTAAAACCAAGAATCTAATGTCACCTCTTCCAGTCTTACACATCAAAGGACTGCCAAGGAGCTGCAGATTCCATCTAGGGATTTTTCGGCTCCACCAGCATTAGCTCTGGAACTAGCTTCTTCTTTTTTTGGCCAGCTGATTTCAACATCAGATTCTAACAAGCTGACAAAAATTAATAGTAATTCCAAAGAATATCTCAATATTATCTCAAAAAGTTATTTGCATGTTATTGTCCAGAGAAGTCTGTTAAGATGCATATATGGCTGTGCTCTATGGGAAATTTAAAAGACAAATTAAAAAACAATCTTTACACACCTTCAACAAGCCCCAAAATATTTCTATCAATAGGATAAGAAGTTTAGGATAATCATCCTTAGGCATTCTTTTCCTTTACACTATACTGAGTACGGAGTATCACTATTAATATAGTAATCAACATGAATCAAAGAAAACACTCAATAGAGTAAGAAGGCAAAAAAAAAAAAGTGGAGGAAGTATCTACAAAAAATTTTTGATGAACGCATAATATCTATAATCTATAAAGAATCCCTCTTACTTAACAACAATATAGAAATAAAGGTGCAAAGGACTTGAATAAACACTTCTCCAGAAGATGAAATGGTAAAAGCGTATAAAAAGGTGCTCAAAACATCATTAATCACTAAAGAAATACAAATCAAAGTCAAAATAGGGTATAATCTCATACCCATTAGCATAGTCACATAGTGAAAATAAATATTAGCATGGATGGGGAAAAAACTGAACTTTTGTGTACTGTTGGTAAAATGTTTTCAATAAAATGTAGGGGGGATCCTCAAATCAACAGAAAATAGAATTAAAATACTATCTAGCGGGCCGGGGATTTAGCTCAGTGGTTCCAGTGCCTGTCTTGCAAGCGCAAGGGCTCAGGTTCAATCCCTGGAAACCATATAGCATACTGGGTGTGGAGACTCATGTCCAGCAGCAATCAGTACCACATACCACAGTGCAGAGCATGGTGGCTCACACCTGTAATCCCAGCACTCAGGAGGCAGAGGCAGGAGGATTGCTGTGATGTGAGTTTGAGGCTGAGTTCAGGGCCAGCCTGAACTACAAAGCGAGACCCTGTCTCAAAAAAAAAAAACTATGTAGGAATCTCACTTGTGGGAATATATTCAAAAGAAATGAGAGAGTCAAAGAAATATTTGCTTATTTACAACTAAAGGGTGAAACCACTGCAAAAGTTTATTGAAGAATAAGTGGATAAAGGGCTGGGGATTTAGCTCAGTGGTTCCGGAGCCTGTCTCGCAAGCGCAAGGGCCCGGGTCGATTCCCCAGTAACCACATATAATACTGGGTGTGGAGACTCACACCCAGCAGCAACCAGTACCACATACCACAGTGCCAGGCGTGGTGGCTCACACCTGTAATCCCAGCACTTGGGAGGCAGAGGCAGGAGGATTGCTGTGATGTGAGTTTGAGGCTGAGCTCAGCCCCAGCCTGAACTACAAAGCGAGACCCTGTCTCAAAAAAAAAGAAAGAAAGTGGATAAAGAAGATATGTACATATAATGGAATACGGTGCAGCCTTAAAAACAAAGAAATCTTCTCACACGTTACAATATGTACATTAAGGATACTCTATCTGGTGAAATAAGACAGACACAAAAAGACAAAAGAAACTGTATGATACCAATCATATGAGGATTCTAAAGTAAAACACAAACAGAAATTAAGTGCTGGTTGCTAGAGACTGGTGATGGATAAATATAGGAAGTATAGTTCAATGAGCACAGTTTCAGTTCTAAAGACTCTGCATAATCATTTAATTTTAATACTAAGTTGTATAATTAAAAAGTCTAAAATAGAAAATTAATACTTTTTAAAATAATTGAGACCCTTACTTAACCCTTTATAAATCTCTAGTTTATATTTAAACCTATACATCATTGAGGGGTAAAAAGTCTTTGTGCTAATGGAATTTATAACAAAAATGGGTCCTGTGTAGGATACCACAATTTATATAAAACAATGGTAAAATTTTTAAAGAATTTTCTTGAGGATCAGGAAAATATCCATTACTTTAAAGTATTACATTTTTTCATCAAATGATATTTACTGAAGTTAATTAGAAAATAAATGACAAAATAAAGAATGAAAAAAACTATTAAAATATCTATTCAGCAATAATCAGTTATTTTGGTGAAGAATGCTTCAGGTTTCCTACGTATATTTTAAGATTTCATTTTCTGCTGCTCTATACTTCTATTCATCTGTAATTATTCAAAAGTAGTGAAAAGCAAACTTTAAAGACCCTTCCACATACATATATAATACTAAAATTGTGCTGCATTTCAAAAATCAGTGACTTTTAAAACATAACCTATAGCTGGTCATTCATACTATTCCAATATTGTGTGGTTTAATAACGTTACAGAAATATTCCCCAAGTAAGATTTTATATTAAAAAAGAATTACTAGAAGTAGAAAATATCTAGATAAAAGAATAAACATTATGAACTAAAAGAACTGACCAACTTCCTCCAGAAAATAATATACACATTATTTCATTTGATATACTAGTTGTAGTTTAAAGTAAAAAGCAAATTTCTTTTCTTCCTTTTATGATTTTCAACAATGTTACAAAGTGCTCTGAGTTTTAAAAAGTTATCAAAATCCAAACTATTCTGTAGTATACATGGAATATCCAAAACAATACATTCTAGAAAATACATAGTTTTTAAAAACTGTTAGATTTTTACAAGGATCATGATATTCAGTCTACTCATGATTTCTACGGCTCCTAATAGTTCACCATTATATACTGTCTCCCTAAAAGTCAGTTCTCCCCCAGTGGAAATAAGAGTAAACTTGAAAAACAGCTATTTTTTATATGCACACTGAGTCACTAAAACTACCTCCTCATGTCCACTTACTTTTTTTTCTCAAGTATTCATAAAAAAATAAACACAAAGATAATAATAGCTCTGACATAATTTATTTGACATAGCATTAAGTGAAAAAAAATATGTTAGGAAGCCATGTTTTATTTAACTATTTATTTTAAATTAAGGCTTCTGTAAGATATCCAATGAAGAGAAGAAGTTCATTAATTACATCAAAGTGAAGGACAAAATTACAACTTGCCCTCTGGAAAAAAGAGAATGATGAAGGAAAGGAACTTCTGGTATAGAAAATATGTACCGTATTGTTAGTGTGGTAAAATAGAAAGGTCAAGAGATATTTCTCCTAGTCTGTAAATTATCCTATGGAGCATGATCTTGGAATACAATAAAGTTGCTGGTCATGTGTAATTGGTCAGATACATAATGAGACCAAACAAGGGAGACACAAACGCATATAAGACAACTTCTGACTGAGGAAAAGAAAATTCCATATAAAGAAAAATTATGACCAAATTTGTGTTATCTACTAGTACCTCAGAAAAGACAACACTATATTTTATAAATATAAGTTGAAAATGTGAAACTTAGGACCACACTCTAACAATCTCTTAAGAAAAGTAAGAACACTGCACCAGGAAACACCATGCACACTACGGGGCTCAAATTTCCAATTTCCAACTCCTCACAGACTCTACACCTTCATTCCCCTCCGTGCTGAGCCACCTAGATGACTATGAACTGATCTGATCCAAG
This sequence comes from Petromus typicus, assembly GCA_004026965.1. Taxonomy (NCBI): domain Eukaryota; kingdom Metazoa; phylum Chordata; class Mammalia; order Rodentia; family Petromuridae; genus Petromus; species Petromus typicus. The sequence continues at coordinate 1,112 of PVIR01009315.1, read as the reverse complement.
AAGAGGCCAACAACCTGCAGAAGAGGTAAACTTGCCCAGAAGAGTAAGATACTTCAGGGAGAAACAATGGATGAGCCAACCGCACTAGGCTCAAGCAAAGCCCACAACTGGTCAAAGTTTAAAAAAAAAATGTGAGGCTTCACTCTAAGATCAGCTTTTTCATGATGGGACAGTCTGAAGAAGAAATCCAACACAGTGTGCACCATATTAGGAAAGAAAGTTTCATGAGATGCCATTTTGAGGAGGGGCTAGGCAAAGGGGACTGGGTCACAGAACATCTGTACTCCGTCTTCACTCCAGGACTGAAGAGTTACCTACCACAGTAAGAGACATCCACAGGAGACAGTCTTGGAGAGGGTGATGGCTAGACAAGATCCCTAGAGAAATACATGAGATGCAAGGCCAGATTAAGTGGGTCTCACCTTCAAAGGTAACTGGATTTGAAGGTGAACACACAGGGGTTAGTGGTCTTCTGGAGCATCTACTCTGCTACCAACATTCAGAGGAAACCACTGGTTTGACTGCTTCCAAAATGAGTGGAGATGATCTGGGGCTTGACAGTTGCCACAGACTAGAGTCTATAGACAAGGGACTTCTCAAGCAGAGGATCAGCTCACAAACCCATAGGTTATCAAGTGGAGGGGACAGGACCCAGACTTGCCAGATTCCAAAGACTGAGCGTTCTGGACGTAAACAATTCACTTGCAAATACATATGAATTTTCTTCCTCTTCTCTCTTTTCTCTTCTCTTTTTCTTCCTCTTCCTCTTCTTCCTCTTTCTCATTCTCCTTCTTCCTCCTTTTCTTCCTCTTCTTCTTTGGATCCAATTTTTCCTTTTTCTATTGAGGTTTTTTTTTTAATTGAGTTGTTTTCATCAGGAGAATTATTTTCGTTTGAGGAATGTTTAGAGCTTTATCTCCCTTATTATTTTCATCTTTTTATTAATGCTATATTACTTTATCTATTTCATTAGGTCTTCTTTTCTCTTTTTTTCCACTCTCTTTTAATGTTTTCCTACACTTATTTTTTCCTTTTCCCTTTAGTTTACTCTGTACTTTTTATTATGCTTTTCTTTGTTGAATTTTTCTGTCAGGTTTTTTTTTTTTTTTAGG